>LT969555.1:507290-519790 GCA_900097035.1 Plasmodium blacklocki (nom. inval.)
CTTCATTTACATCTTCATTTGCATCTTCATTTGCACCTTCATTTGTATCTTCATTTTCATCTTCAGATTCCTCATCTTCACCTTGGATTTTTGTGCCTTTATTATAGAGCATAGATTTTGCTGAAGATTTTTTATTTGTTTGGTGAAATGTATGAAAATTTTGTTCTTTATAAAAATCATCCATATTAGTAAAAATACGTTCATTGATCAATTTATTATATGGGTTATTTCTTTGTATATCTTTTGAAGAAATGCTAGTAATATTTTCTTTTTTTTCATTTTTATTAATGTGTTCAATTTTTGGTAAGTCATCGTGTGCAAAATCAGGTAATTCTACATATGAGGAAATTTTTTTATTTAATATATTAGATACAGTATTTAGTTGAAATAAAAATACATTTTTGGTATAGTTAAAATCACTTGAAGTATTTTCTTCACATGATGAAGTTATTAAGTCATCATATTTTTCATTTATTTTATCATCACACAGATTTGTTTTATCACAACTTGTTTTCATGATATTATCATGCACTTTCATCTTATGATCACTTTTTTTTTTTTCATAAGCACCCACCTTCATGATGCAATTCTTTTCATTTTCTGGTAAATCTTTTGAAGAAATGATATTGTCAGCATTTCTAAAAAAACATTTTAAATAATACAAAGGAAGGGAATAAATATCTACATGTTCATTAAAAAAATTTCGTTGTAATATATTTAAAGAAATATTTTTTTGAACACTTAATTCTTTTAATCTTAAGAAGATATTAATATACGTTTTACTGGTATCTTGAACATTAAAATGTTGATCTTTCAATGCTACCATAAAAGTTTGTTTACATAATTTATCGTAATTTTCAAAATGCTTTTTTAATATAGAAATATTGTTTTTATGAAATTTGTTGTTTGTATAAAATGAGTTGTTTAATGTATGTTCATTAATATAATAATTATTATTATAATTATTGTTATTATTATTGTTGTTGTTATTATTATTGTTGTTATTATTATTGTTGTTATTATTATTGTTGTTATTATTATTGTTGTTATTATTATTGTTGTTATTATTATTGTTGTTATTATTATAGTTGTTATTATTATTGTTGTTGTTGCTAGTCGAATTGCTAGTATTCATTTTATTATTTTCCTGCTCATTATTTATTTGATCTATATGCTGATTTTTGCTGACATTAACATTTTGACATGCATATTTTATCACTTGATGATTTTTATTACCTTCTAAATATTTACATTGTGAAGTTTCCGTACACATTTGAATTTGATCTTTACCTTGATTGAAATCAATTTTTTTATTTAAACTAATATTATTATCAATGATATCATTGGTTTGATTGTCGACATTTTGATTTGATTGTAATATTAGAGAAGCATACTGATATATCCACACTTTGAAGACAAAATGAATTATATGTATTTTTATAATTTTCGTAGACGTATGAAAAGATTTTAATAATATGCGAGATATATCATATAATAATAAAGGATCAATGTATTTTTGATACTTAGCTAGGGTCCAAAGAATTGATATTTTAACTTCTTCTAATTGAATAGATAATAATATTTTACACAAAAAAAAAAGAATCTGAACAATTTGATTCTCATGACTTTGTTGTAATAATTTTCTTAAAGATAATATGGATTCATATGAATATAATTTGATATTTGAATGTAACATAATAATAATGTTCTGCATAACTTTTGATAAACATATAGAATTTGTTAAAGCTATAGATGTTATATAAGAAAACAATTTTTTAATAATATCTTCTGTATTACCAGGAATATATAATATATATAATAATTCATCTAATATAATTATTTTATTATAATCATTTTTTAATATATATAATAGATCTATTTTTATGGATTTTATTATATTATTATCTTCAGGTTTAATATAAAAAAAAGATATGTATTTTACAAAATCATCTTTTAAATATATGATAATATATTTTACACTTTTTAAAAAAATTTCATACATATCCTCATTCTTTTCTATAGTACATCTAAATAAAGTATTTATTATAGAATCAATTATATATTCTTTATAAATAAATTTTGTTAAATGATATAAAGAAGAAATGCACATCAAAATAACACTGTAACTATTAGAAGATAATAATATTAATAATTTATCTATAAATATTTCTATATCTATATCATATGACGAAAAATCATCTTCATCAATATTATGAAGATAACAATTTGAGTTATTTGTAAAACTACGATTAGAACATATCAAATAATTTCCTTTTTTTCTTTTATTTTTTAAATTAATTTTTTTATTATTAAGTGGATCTTTGTAAAACATTTTACAGTATCTTAACAAAAGATCAATAAGATATGTTTGATGATAAGGATGAATAATTAATAAATAAGAGCATAACTTGTAATAATATGGATGTAAGCATGATAATGAATTGTACATTTCATTATTTTCTTTATAACGTGAACACTCTTTTGGATGTTCTAAAAGATTAAGGTTTATATATATATTAGGAGCATCCTTATTTTTTTTTGCATCAATATTGTTATCATCAATATCGATATGTTTAACTGCAATATTATTATTATTATTATTATTATTATTATTATTATTATTATTACATTCAATATTGTTATCATTAATATCGATATGCTTAACTGCAATATTATTATCATTAATATCGATATGCTTAACTGCAATATTATTATCATTAATATCGATATGCTTAACTGCAATATTATTATCATCAATATCGATATGCTTAACTGCAATATTATTATCATCAATATCGATATGCTTAACTGCAATATTATTATCATCAATATCGATATGGTTAACTGCAATATTATTATCATCAATTTCATCCGTTTGGCCTTCTGGTTTCTTTCTTTCTAACATGTCATCTTTTTCTTCACACGGTTTGTCCCTTTGGTTTTCTATAATACAGTTAAGTTTACAAAAATGTTCATATGATGAGAGATAAAGAAAATCATAAGAGTGCGAATTATTTTTATCTAGATAATTCAAGTCATTCGAATGTAGATATTTGTAAATATTTGGTTTAACATTATTAAAGTCTTTTAAAGTGAAATCATAATTATTATGATAATTATTATAATTATTATAATTATTTTTATTATTATTATAATTATTTTTATTATTATCATAATTATTTTTATTATTATCATAATTATTTTTATTATTATCATAATTATTTTTATTATCATGATAATTATATTTATCATTATCATAATTATTTTTATTATTATCATAATTATTTTTATTATTATCATAATTATTTTTATTATCATGATAATTATATTTATCATTATCATAATTATTTTTATTATTATCATAATTATTTTTATCATTCTCATCTGTCTCATTATATATACATAACGAATTAAATGACATGATTGCTGAGGAGAGGACTACAACATCTTTATCATTCATTAAATCTAAAAGTATTTTTCTTAAAAACATAAATTGATCTTTATCTATATTATATATAGAAGGTATAACATCTGCACATGATTTTCTAACATATGGTGATTTATCCTTAGATAATATTTTTAAAGAATTCATTAATATATTTATCATATCTATAGATTTTATAGATGCCATAGCTTTTAATGCTGAGGCTCTTATTTGATAATTATTATTACTTAAATCATTTTTAAAAGAATTTATTGTTAATAATGTTAAATCTTCATTTCCTTCTGCATATAATATTAAATAATTATATATCAATTTTTTAAGTGTTAAATTATTTATTGATATATTTTTTAATACATCAAAAAATAAATTCGATACATCTATTTTTAATATATGAGCTATAAGGATATGTTTCATTGTTTCAATCTTTTTATATATACTCGTACATTCTAAATTCATAATTATTTCATTCTCATCATATTTATTCTTATCGAAATATATACCATCGTTCAATTTTATGTGAGATATTATGTCTTTGACATTTGAGGCTGCTTTCTCAAGCAACGGAACTTTAATATTAAACTTTAAAGACTCCATCTTTGCTTTTTTTTAAACAAATCAACAAAAAAAAAAAAATTTATACATACATATAAATATATATGACAAATTAATTCATTTTACAAAAAAAATAAAAAAAATAAAAAAAATAAAAAAAAATAAATAATATGACATAAATATTATACATACATATATAATATATATATATATATATATATATAAAGGTTTCTTTTTTTTTTCTTTTTTTTTTTTCTTTTTTTTTTTTTCTTTTTTTTTTTTTTCTTTTTTTTTTTGATATATATTATTATTTCTTTTATATTTTAAAGAACGAGCTGGATTAAGAAAATATTACCCTATATATATTATATATAATATATATAATATATATATATATATAATTAATATATATATATTATAATGCGATGAAAAATATTAAAAAAAAAAAAAAAGGAAAAGGGAAAAAAATTGTAAAAATATATATGTATAATATAATATTTAATTATAATATATTTATATATATATATATATATATATATATTATACATTTTAATTTTTCTATTTGTTCTTGTTTGATAAATTTAATGATTATTAAGCCTTTAATAATATTTACAAAATATATAAACATTGACGTATGTATAATATATATATATATATATTTATTTATTTATATTTATTTTTATATTTATTTTTATATTTATTTTTATATTTATTTACTTTTTTTTTAATTCTCCCATTTTTTGATCATATTACAAAAGGAATGTCATAAAATAATATGTTACATTATAAGAAGATTTTATATATGTATAATTTTTTTTTTCTTTATAATAAAATAAGAAGCATATTAAAAAAATATATTTGTTATTCTCAAAAGAGCAATAAAATTATGGGAAATCATAAAAAGGGCAAACATTATATATATATATATATATATATATATATATATATATATATACATATATATATATATATATACATATATATATATATATATATATAATACAGTTATACAATGAATGTTCTTATATTTTTTTTTTTTTTTTCGTTATGTAAAATTTATTTCCTTTTTTTGTAATTTAAAAGATAAAACCAATGAAAAATTAAAATAATTTCTGAGGTATTTAAAAGAATAAATAAGATTACATCATAACAACATATATATATGACTACACATTAGGGTGTACATAAATATAAATATATATATATATATAAATATATATATATATATATATATATATATATATATATTTATATATATTATTTTTATTTTTATTTTTTTTCTTTATATTATATTTGTTTTGATCAATTCTTATATGTTCTGAATAGGGAAAATATAATGAACCGTATATAAATAATGCTGTTAAAAAAGAACATATTAAAAAAAATATTTTCTTTCATTTTCTTAATTTGTATAAAAAAAAAAAAATTAACACATATATATATATAATATAATATAATATAATATAATATATATATATATATATATATATATATATATGTGTAAATTTTTTTTTTTTTTTCTATTCTTTTTATTTTTAAAATTTGGTCTTTTTCTTTTTGTGCCTTTTTTATGAACATATAGAAAAATGAATATATTTTTAAGAAAATCAACATATTTATAAAATTAATATTGATGATTTAAGGTTTTTTTTCTTTTTCTTTTTTTTATATTTATATATATACATATATATATATATATATATATATATAATATATATATGTTTTTTTTTTTCATTCTCATCATGTAGTAAAATTTTAAATATATTTTATATAATTTTTTCAATCCTTACATATTTTACCACATGACCAATTTTTTTTTTCTTTTTCTTTTTTGTCCGTTAAAAATAATATCGAGAAACTAAAATATGTAGAAAAAAAAGATAAAAATATAAATAAATAAATTAAATAAAATATATACATATATATTATTTTTTTTTTTTTTCCTTGCTTAAAATTATATACGTGCGTGTTTATTTATTTTGGTTCTTTAAAATTTATATTATACATATGTTCCTTTTTTTTTTTTTTTTTTTTTTTTTTTTTTTTGTTGTTTGTGTGTAACTGAAATATATATATATATTATTATTATAAGAGTACCTATATTAAAAACAAAATAAAGTAAAACCTATAACAACCATATAAATAAATAAATAAATAAATAAATATATATATATATATATATATATATATATATATATATATATATATATATTATATATGTTTATATTTTATATTATACCTTTTTATTTACATATATTTGTAAATGTAGAAAAAAGCATTTGAAAATTCTTGTTCTTTTCTATAAAAAAAATATATATATATTTATATATATATATATATATATATTTATATATATATATTTATATATATATATATATTTATATATATATATATATTTATATATTTATATATTTATATATATTATATAATATATCCATTTAATTCTTATTTTTATAAGTATAAATGATTACATCAAGTATTATTGAATCATTTACAATTCATTTCTTCTTACCATTTTTAAATTTTGTTACTTTTTTCCTGTTCTTTTTGTTTTTTAAAATGGAAGACTTGTTTTTTATTACTTCAAAAAAAAAAAAACATGTGTCAGAAAAACTTATAGAAACAACAGAAAATGAAAAGGACAACCAGAAAGGTAAAATTCAAAAAAAAAAAAAAAATATATAAAAAATTAAATATTTACATATATATATATATATATATATTATTTCCTAATGTAAAAGATATTATATTATCATTTAAAAAAAAAAAAAAAAAAAAAAAAAATAATATTACATCCATATATATATATATATATATATATATATATATATGATATATGTTGTTTTTTATGAATGCACATTCCGCATATATAAAATGAAGATGAATAATTATTTGTGATGTGTATAACGTATAATATATTAACATGTATATTACATATAAATAAATAAATATATATGTATATATATATAATATATATATATATATATATATATATATATATATATATTATATTTATATATTTATTTATTTATTTATTATTATTTTTTTTCTTGCACATATTTAATTATATTTTTTATATATGATATATTTGTATTTATTTTTATTATTATTATTTTTTAATTTATTTATTTATTTTTTTCTTTTATTTTTTATTTTTTATATTTTATATTTTTTATTATTGTCTATCTTCTTTTATTTTTACAGATGAATATTTTTTCACACTGTCAAAAAATAAATTAATGAAAAATAAAAATAATCTATCAAGTATCGAAACATTTTCTTCCTATATGTCACATTCAAAACGTTGCGCTTTAAATTATATAGAAAATGAAGAGAAAGAAAATATATTTTCCAGACATTTAAACAATGTTCTTGATACGTATAAAAAAACAAATACAGAAACGACAGGTACTGATAAGATTACCGTTTTAATAAATAAGGAGAAAAATAATAAGAAGAATCTTCACAGTTATAATATATATAATGATAATATTCATTATAATAATGATACAGTTTTAAAAAATAATGAATTAAAGGAACCCCTTAAAATTCAGCATCCTTTCTCGACACCTATAAATAATGAAAAGAAAAATTTAATCAACTCAAACAATATTTTTTACAAATATTATATAAATAATTATCAAGAAGAGAAAAATAGAGATCATACAAATAATAATTATAATCTTCATAATGATAGTAGTAATTGTGCTTATGAATATAACTCAAACAGTTATACTTATATGAATAATATAAATAATAATAGTAATAATGTCAGTGTAAATATGGCTAAAGATGTTTTACGCGCGTGGTATAATGAACAGGATAATCTCAATGAAACCATAGATTCAAAGAATTATAATACAGAATCTATAAAAATACAAAAAGTTTATGAAACTAATAATAATGACATGAATCCATTTTTTAATTCAAGTAGAGATTTTAAAAACAATAAATTTATTGATAATAAAATTGAGCAATGTATAAACAAATCTATTGATAATAAAAATGAGCAATGTATAAACAAATCTATAGAGAACAATAATGAGCAATGTATAAACAAATCTATAGATAACAATATTGAGCAATGTATAAACAAATCTATAGATAACAATATTGAGCAATGTATAAACAAATCTATAGATAACAATGTTGAGCAATGTATAAACAAATCTATAGATAACAATGTTGAGCAATGTATAAACAAATCTATAGATAATAAAAGTAATATTAATAATGAGGATCATTTTCAAAATCTTATAGTTAACAAAAATAATAATTTAAGAGATACAATAATTTCTGATGAAAATAATAAAACGATTATAATTAAAAAAGTAGAAGACGAAAGAAATATTCAAGGTGATAATTTTAATTATTTACATGATATATTAGAAAAAACGTATAAGGAATATATAAATTTCGACGGTTCTGAATATATATATATATATGATATTTGTGTGAAGAAGGATAACCCGAACGATAATAATAACAATAATGACAATAATGATAATAATGATAATAATTACAAGAATGATAATAATTATAATAATTATAAATATGATAATAATTATAAGAATGATAATAATTATAATAATGATAATAATTATAATAATGATAATAATTATAATAATGATAATAATTATAATAATTATAATAATGATAAGAATGATAATAATTATAATAATGATAAGAATGACAAGAATGACAAGAATGACAATAATGACAATAATGACAAGAATGACAATTATGATAATAAAAGACTTGAGAATAATATTACAAGCGATATCCATATTAATCGTGACATTCTTAATACAAGTATCAATAATGCTGAAAATAAAATTATTATTGATGATTCTCATAAAAATGAATATAATATTTTTAATAATATCTCTATGAAAATTAATAAATTAAAAGGATTTTTCATTTCTCCAAGAAAATTAACTGAAGACCAACAAAATAATATATCAACAGATATATTACACATAACTAAACAAGTGAGATATAATATGAATAATAAAAAGATGATATTATGTAATGATGATTATACACAACAAGGAGAACAATATATAAATAACATGGATGAAACAAATATTCAAGACAATAATAAAAAAAAACTGGTAACACATAATGATATTCAAACTGGAGATAAAAAGGAAATAATGAAATGCATGGATAAAAGTAATTTTATGGATAAATTGAACTATATATTCTTTACTTCTATAAACAATGCACATAATAACAACACAGATAATGATACAACACATGACAATAATAATAATAATAATAATTATAGTAATAATAATAATAATAATTATAATAATTATAGTAATAATAATAATAATAATTATAATAATTATAGTAATAATATTAATTGTCGTAATAATTACAACTCGTATAATTTTCATATCAAGGAAGTGTCACAGGATTATCATTTTGAAGATATTAACTTGGATCACGTACAAAATAATATGAATCATAATATTAAAAGAAGAATATATGAAACAGATATATATGATATTCAAATTATCAAAAAAGGATATAATTATATTTATATAAAAGATGGTGAATGGAAATATTTTTTCTGTGTTTTATTTTTTTTACAAAATAATATAGGACTTAAAAATGATATAATCTGTAAACATTATTGTAAAATTTATGATAGAGGAGATTATATATTAAAAAAAATAAATGATAATAATTCATCAGATATATGTACTAATTATTTTCTGTCTTTTTTTGAAGATATATATTTTAATAAACATGAGTTTAATAATTTAGAGTTAGCTATTCTTATTAAAAAAAAATCATATGAATTTATATTTGAGATAACAAAATATAAAACTGCAGATATTATACATAATTTTCATTATATATATATTGATGAAGACAAAAAAACAAATAATTGTCTTAATATATTTGATGTAGATAATAATTCATATTATATTATACCATTCATTTTTAAAACAATCCAAACATATCATGATCAAAAACATAATATACATGATGATCAAAAACACAACAATCAACAAATTAGTAATTGCATCAATTTTAGTTGTGATATATTAAAAGATTGGAATGAATGTATATATTTTATAACCAAAAAAATGAAAGCACATAACAATGGAAACTTTACAAATCTACAACAAAATGAACAGAAGATACATTATGTTAACAGAAAATTAAATCAATGGATACATGTATTCAAACAGGAAAGAAATATAAGACACTTCTGAAAAGCTAGAGAATAAAATGACGTACATATAGATATATAAACATAAAGAGGTATCTATATACAGAGATCATATTTTATTTTACTTTATTTGTCATTTCTTGTTTCCCAAAAAGAGCACTCATCTTAATATGACACCTTTCTATATAAAAATATAAATTTATTTTTAATATTTTGTATGATTTAATAGTATTATTTTATAACATATCAGTATATTCATGACTCCATAAATGTAGATACAAAAAAATTAAATAAATAAATAAATAAATAAATAAATAAATATATAAATATATATATATATATATATATATATATATATATGTAATATATATGTGACCCTTTTATTTTTCCTAATATATTCAATAGTTTTGCAATATATAATTTTATATATTTTACTTTTTTATTTATTCAATTTATTATTTATTATAATATATTATATTGTTTTATTATTATTTTATTTTATTTTATTTTTTTGTCAAACATATTCATAAAAAAAAAAAAAAAAAAAAAAAAAAAAAACAATCATCATTTAATACTTCTCTTATAATTCTTATGTTAAATATAAAAACATTTCTTTACTTTACATTTTTAATAAATTTTTAATTAAAATAAAATAATATATATTCCTATATAAATATAAAAACACCATTTCACAAGTTTTATAATTAAATGATTCATAAATAAATAATTATAAATATATATATATATATATATATATATATATGTATGAAATAACAAAATAGCTAGCTACAAAAATATTATGAACAGCCAAAAAACAAAAAAAAAAAAATAAAAAATTAAAATAAATAAATAAATAAGAAAAAGATACATTGAAATAAAACAAAATATACATAGATATATAACAAAATATATATAATTACATAACAAAATATACATAGATATATAACGAAATATATATAATTACATAACAAAATATACATAGATATATAACGAAATATATATAATTACATAACAAAATATACATAGATATATAACATTATGTACATTATATATATATATATATATATAATATTTTCAAATTTTTTTTTTTTTTTTTTTTTTTTTTTTTTTTTTTTTTTTTAATTATGACCTACACACCAGGTTAAGAAATTGGAAATTGCCTAAATTGGTCAAATATCACCTTACTTGTTAATAAATTTGTACCACCCAAATATATATCCAAGTCTAATTCGTTTGACATTTCATATATTTGTTTTATTTCCGGATAAGTAATACCTCCGATAATGAAAATAAGAATTTTTCTTTTTTTCTCCTTCTTTGTTTGATTTTTGTTTTCAGTTTTAAAATCCCATATGGTACCTCGTGAAACATTTTGTTTATTTTCATAAGAAGGATGTCCCGTCTTTATTTCTTGTAGATGAGTAGGTTCAACATGAGGGAAATAATCTTTATCTAGGTTGTCGTTATATATATCTAGTATTATATCTTTAATGATTGGTTCATGCCTACTTAATTCATATTTCGAATTTTTAGCTACATTTTTGTAATGCTTAATTTTTTTTTTGTTACTGTTTTCTAATACATGATGGATTTTATTTGATGATAATTGTATTGTTTCGTCAGAAGTTAAATAATATCCTGAATTATGTAAATTCAATTTTAAGAATTCATTAATAATTTTTTTCATAAATAAATTCAGTTGAGCAGATTCGATGATTTTCATTTTATCATTATCATTAATATTTATATAATTCATAAAATATAATAAAAGAAGACGAGTTTTTTCCTCTTGATCATAATCATTACTTGTAATAATAGTATTAACACTAGACAAATTTTTTTGATGATTTAATTCTTTTCCATATTTATCAACATTACAACATATATCCTGTTCAACTAAACCAATATCAACAATATTTTTATCTTGTAACAATTTAAAACAGCTATTACATAAATAATAATGTAACCAATACTGTTCAATTAAGGTTTCATATTGTGGTAGAGATCTTAATGCGTCTAGAGCCTCTGTTGGATTTAATACATTTTTTCTCTGAATTTTTACTACAGCATTTTTTTCTGTAAATGCTGATATTTCATTTTTTATAATTTCATTTACATCTTGAATATGATGATGTCTATAACTAGACCATAAAGAATCTTCTTCTGAAAGAAGTCCTTCTTTTTCTTCTTTTTTTTGATCATTATTTGTTATTTCGAAAAGGATCGTATGTGCGTCGTTGCTTTTTTTTTTTTTTTTTTCCCCTATTGTTATATTTTTATCATTATCATAATAACTATTATTACATTTATTGATAT
>LT969555.1:524790-525970 GCA_900097035.1 Plasmodium blacklocki (nom. inval.)
TATATATATATGTATATATGTATATATATATATATATATGTATATTTTTTTTTATGAGAAGAAAAAGAATACAAACTATCGTTTAAAAAATACACATGTAAAAAATTTCAAATTTTTAAAAAATGTTTTGATTATAAGAAAATGTTGTATTTTTATATTACTTGTTTATAAATATATGTATTTTTTTTATATATATATTATTTTTTTTTTTGTGTCTTTAATGCTATTATGTTAAGAAGAATATTTTTAAGAGACTTTTTGTTTTTTTATTTTGAAAATGATAACAATATAATAATATGAATGTCTATGTGTATATATGTATATACTACATATTTTCGAATGTCTGACACTTGGTTGTTTTGTAATTTTTTGATTTTCTTAATTTGTTTTTTCAAAATATAATATATATAAAAGTGTGTCATAATATATATATATATATATATATATATATATAATACTGTATATTATATCATGTATTCATAATTTCTTTATATATTTTTTTGTTTTTAGTTTTATTTTTTTGGTTTTATTTTTTTTGTTTAATTTTTTTTTGTTTTTGTTTTTTTTTTGTTTTTGTTTTTTTTTTTGTTTTATGCTTTTTTTTTGTTCTATGCTTTTTTTTTGTTTTGGTTTTTTCAAGTCTCTTCTTACATGCCATATATTAAAAAAAGATAATCATCTAGATATAACATATATATATATATATATATATATATATATTTATTTATTTATTATTGATTTATTATTTTTTTAAATTTTTTGTTATTTTTTTTTTTTTGTGAAATATTCAAGTTATGGAAAACAAAGAAGAGAATTACAAGAATTATATGGATGAAATAAAAAAGGTTTCAAACATAATTCAAGCTAAAAACATCGACTGTTTTGCATCTAATTCTACTATTGACGAAAATAAAATAATGAATGTAAACGATATATGTAATATATATATGGTTGATAAAAATTGTGACAGAAATAATATTTATAGAAAAGAAGCAGACAAAGAATGTTTTATTGAAGAAAACCAAAAAAAAAAAGATAATGAGAAAAATTTGTGTCTTCAAAAAAAAGCAGATATAATAGAAACATTTATATCTACTACTACAGATGAAATTATTAAATGTAATAACAACACAAGTGAATATCATCATAATATTGGAAAGGATATAAAATTCGAAGAACT
>LT969555.1:549099-591599 GCA_900097035.1 Plasmodium blacklocki (nom. inval.)
TACATCTAAATTATCTTCATCTTTATTATCTTCCACATCTTTATTATCTTCCACATCTTTATTTTCCTCTCCCTTTTTACTATCGTCGCTTCCCCTTCTGGAGTCTAAGAAAAAATTTTTCTTTTTGTTATAAAAATTCTGAATTCCCATATTAAAAATCTTATCCTTTTTGAGTTTTCCATTGATTGGATTAAAATTTTTTATAGCATTATTTAATTCTTTCAATCCTTTTTTATAAAAATTGATGTTGTTGAAAAAATTAATAACTCCATAACCATCATCCTTCTCCTCACACGCATTTCCATCTACACTACCATCTACCTTTCCATCTCCATTTTCATCTACCTTTCCATCTCCATTTTCATCTACCTTTCCATCTCCATTTTCATCTACCTTTCCATCTACATTTCCATCTACCTTTCCATCTACATTTCCATCTACATTTCCATCTACCATTCCATCTCCATTTTCATCCATCTTCTTTTCATCCTCATTATTATCAACCTCTAGTTTTTCCTCTTTCTCATTCAATTTGCTCTTTTTCATTTTCTGGAAAGAATTTCTCAAACTTTTGGATAATCTAAGTAAGCTACTCTTCCTTTTCATTTTACTTCCTTTTCTATCTGTGTCCTTTGATATCCTTCTGGTTTTTTCTTCCTTATCATTTATGTATACATATTCTTCTTCCATATCTGAGATAGAAGTATTATCTCCTTTTTTTAAATTAACTTTTAACAATGCTCCTTCCATATTTTCATAATCATTATATGACATATTTGTACTACTCTTTCTATGAATATTATCATTCATATCGTATTTATTATCCATAACATCATTGTCAAACTTTTTATTATTCACCTCTCTATTATAACTTTCGATGTTCATTTCTACCTCCGCATCCATCTCTTTAATCGTATCAACATTTTTGTCATCACATTTCAAAAATAATTGATCATTTTCCATTTCTACCTCCACATTTTTATAATCCACATTTATATATTCCAACTCCCTCTTCTCATATTTCTCTCCTTCATCATTTTCATCTATCATTTCTTTCAAATCACATAACTCTTCTCTTTTATTTTCATTTTCTAAAGAATTTAACCACATGTAATATACTGAATCAACTAATATATTCACAGATTTCTCATTAAGGAAAATCATATTTTTTCCTATTGTCCAATCCTTGTCTCCTATTTTCATATATCTCAATATTTCTTCACATAGTATTTTATTATCATCTGATTCTACATTATCAAAAGGATTATTTGTATGATGCATACTATCCATGTTATTCGCATTGTCATATGCATAAATATCATCGCTCTTGTGATTTATTTTCTTGTAATTCTTTAAACATTTAAAGATTTCCACAAATTCCAAAAAGGAAAACATGTGAGGAAAATATTCATCCTTAAACTGATCTGCTTCTATCATCATATGAAAATTTGTAACTTGACTCAACACAAGTTTCTTATCAAAATGATGAGCCACTTCAGTATTCATTTTTTTCCTGCATGTATTTATACACATAATAAAGTGACAAAAACTTTTTTCTATCAAATTGGTTAATTCTAATAAATTATTTCTTAATAATGTTACAGCCATTTGATTATTAGGATCATACTCTTTTTTAAATAATTTAAAATTTGTATGAACACTAAATCTTTTATTCTCTTCCATTATTTTCCCACTTGTATCATAATCATAAGAACTACAAAATTGTTGCATATATTTATTGTCAGATTTTTTTATCATTTCAATAAATCCACGTGTTAATATGTCTACATTTTTTTCTATAAAATATTCTGTTTTATATGATATCTGACTACAAGAATGAATTATAATAAACGCTTTATTTACTTCTAATGAATTCGCCTTAATATATGGATTTTTGATAAATCTATTTACAATGGTAGAACATAAATTACTTTTATCAAAAGATTTTTTTGTACATATATTTTCTAACAGTGAAAATAAAGATCCTTCTTTAGATATTAATACTTTATATAGTTGTTCATTATCTATATAGATAGAATCACATGACAATTCCAACCCTTCTTGCTTATAGATATTTTCCCTTTTTTTATAATAAAAATCTGTATATACCTTTAATATAAACTCATTTGTTGTATTTATTAAAAATTGTTCCAATGAATTTTCTTTTAAGTTCTCAAAGTAAATGATATCAAATATATTTATGTAATTGTCATTTTTTTGACTCTTATCATTTTCAAACATTTTGTTATTTTGTATTATCTCTTTTTTTTTTTTATTATTATTTATTATGTTATCATTATATTTTGTAGTAATCTTACATATAACCCAGTTTAATAATTCTTCATAGCATGTTTTCATAAAACGCTCGATTTTTTTTTGTACCTTCATTTCATTTTGGCTCTTCATCAAAATTATTTCATTTAATAAATAACCAGAGGTAAAGTATTTTAAAAACATTTCAGCGTCTATACCTAAGAGTTTACTAGCTACTAAAAAGATGTAAGTGTTTTTGTCTAAACATTGAGATGAATCCATATTTGATAAATTAGAGGATCCTTCATATGATGAACTAAATGAAGATCTTTTTGACATATTCAATATTTCAGACTCATCTATATATTCCAGTTGCTCTTGTAATTGTTTATAATTTGATGGGAATTCACAAATAACATTTTGGCGGAATAAAGATTTTTTGGGGCTTTTTATCATTTGTATATTTCCTAATAATAATATAGCTGACAAAATTGAAAAGAAAAAATCTATTTGTTTTTCATCATCATCAAATATAATATTTAATGACGTTAATAATTGTAAGAAATTTTGTTCATCATTTGAATTATCACGAATAGAATCATTTTTAAATATATTATAATCTTCTAAATTTTTAAAAAAATATTTTTTCTTAAAATTTTCTGATGATCCATTTAATATATAATAAAATATATGAAAGTTATTTTCATCACTTCTTCTATTTATTAAACGTTCTTTATCAAATAAAAACTTTTTCATATATAGATGTTTAATTTTGTCTTTATCCATTTGTAACATACAATATTTAGCATATCTATTACAATTGTTATTTTTACTAGTTTTTGCATTTCCAAGTGCTTCCATAATAATATTACCATGTTTTAATATTTCTGATATATTAATATAATCATCATTCTTTATTTCGAACCCTTTTTTTTGGGTGGTGGTGGTTATTCTTTCATTACTAAAAAAGTTTAATAAACTATTAAATATTGTACTTTTACCAGATCCTGATTCTCCTGTTATAATAATTGATTGATTCTTTTTTAATACATTCATATATTTTAAAGCATTCATACCAACATGATATTCATTCAATTTTAGATCTTCACTAGAATAGTTATATTTATACTTTTCTATTACTTCATTAGATATATCATTAATATTATTTATTTTATTAGATGTGTTATTTTCATAATTTTTTCCTTTTTCCATAGGATTCACATAAATTAATAATGGCCCCATCTTTGTAAAAAAAATATTTTTTTCATATCTCCCATGCAAATGATATAATACTGTAGGTTCATTAAAATGTTTTAATTTAATCATATCATCTTCATCTAATGAAAATGGATTATTATTATTAGCATTGTATAAATGTTTTGATTCACACACAAACGTAGAACCATTTGTCTCATTGTCATATTTTGTTAATATTATGTGATCCTCACTTTTTTTTTCTAATATACGACATAAAATATATAAAACATCTTCCTCTTCACATGTGGATGGAATTTTATTGCACCATACCAGATCTCCTTCCTTGAACTGTTGTTCTTCAGGGTTTATCATAATTAAAATTATATATTAGCAAAAGCATATAAAACAGATAAATAAATATAAATATAAATATAAATAAATAAATAAATATATATATATATATGTGTACACATTAATTTTTACACAAAATGGGTACAAATAAATGTAAATTATTTTATGTTTTATATTTTATATTTTTTTATATTTTTTCATATTTTATTATGTTGTTTTTTTTTTTTTTTTTTTTTTTTAATTTTTGGCTTAGTATTTTATATAGTGCAAACAATTTTTTAATGTTTGAAAAATTTAGAAAAAAAAAAAAAACATATACTTGGAGAATAGTGGAAAACACACACGTTTGAGATATGGACTAATTTTACAATAATTAGACACTAACAAGTACATATATATATATATATATATATATACCCTAATCAGTTGCAAAGACTTTTTTTTATATTCAAAATTTTTTTGTTTTGTAGATTTATCATTATATATATTATCAATATATTTATTCTCATTTGCATTTCAATGTATAATTAATATATATATATATATGTATATATTTTTTTTTTTTTTTCCCTCCCATTTTTAGCTAGTTATAATAAATAACAGCTATTCTATGAGAAAAAAAATAGAACATGTTAATGCACCTATTTAATTTGTTCTTTATTTTATTTATTATATATATATATATATATATTTTTTTTTTTTTTTTTGTTTCACCTGTATTGTTCATAATTTAAGATTAAAAAAAAAAAAAAAAAAAATTCCACGTTTACAAAAATATATAAAAGGTACAAAGAATTAAAAATGAAGTAACGGTAACTTTTTTTTTTTTTTTTCTTCTTCAAAATTGATATATGTATATATAAATTATAATATATTGGAATTAAAATATATAAATAAATAAATAAATAAATATATATATATATATATATATATATGTTTTTATTTATTTTTATCTTGTGTGGAAAATTGCATGTTTACCATTTGGTGAATTTACATAAACATTTTTATATATGGAAAAAATTAAAAAAAAAAGAAAGAACACACACACAAATATATTAATATATATATATATATTTATTTATTTATATATACTTATGTATATATTTTTTTTTTATATACCCATACTCTTCTCAACCAATTTCAAAGAAATTTCCACTGTTGCAATAAATTTCCATAATGTTTGCTCGTGGGAATTTGTTCCCCCTTGGGTTCCAATTTGTTGTAAAAATTGTGGTGTTATATTTTTGTCCTGTACAATTAGAAAGTAAGACATTAATAAACTGAATTTTTTAATATTTTCTTCTGAGAAAAAAAGTGCGTTTTTTAAAAAAATATTAATAATATTATGGTTATATTGTATACATGCATTTTCTGTATCATAATATAACCATTGTTTAGATGTGGTAAATTGCATACTTGAATGTTTCTTTATAATAAAAAAGAAATTCGAATTAAAAAATTGTGGATAAACATTTTTGTTGAATAAATCCCATATTTCTTCACCAATAAGTATAAATATATTATGTCTCATATGTTCTCTTTTTATATCTTTTAATTGAATAATCCTTTTTATTACTTCCTCCTTTATATTCTCATATATATCATCATCATCATCACCATTTTCCCATTTATTTAATATACCATTTATACTGCTATCAGCTTTGTTATTATTGTTTAAAAACAAATCATAAGAAGAATGTAAAAGAAAAACATTTGCCTTTTCATTATTTTTAAAAAATTCATTTAAGGATATAATATCAAAATAGTCGTTATTTTTAAAAGGGATGAAATATGATTTATTTTTATCTAATATCATATTTGTAACAAGGTATGTATTCATATTTTGTTTTGTTGATTGGAAAAGTACAGGTATATTTAACTCTTCTTTTATTTCTATATTCTGATAATATAAATAATTTAAACAACTACTATACATATTAATAAAAGCAACGTTATCACTTTTTTTATATTTATCTATTATATATTTTAATTTTAAAGTATTAATAAATGAGGGGGAATTTTCATCAAGTATGCATGAAACAACAGCTAGACCTTCACAGGTGTTAGAAAAGGATATCATTGTATTTTTTATATTATTTGTATTTATCCCACCTATTAATATAATTGGTGGGATCATATTTTTATAATTAACATCAGTATTGTTATGACATTTGATAATTTTCCCTTTATCATAAAGATATTTTATTTTATTTTCAAGAATCTGTATTTGTTCTTTTAAACCGTGTTCATTTGATACAATTGTTTTTTTAGTTGTTGATTCATATAAAGTATGATCATGTGCTATATAGTCTATTCTATTATTGATACACATTTCTATATCCTTTTCATCACTAAAATTTATAGTAGCACCTATAATTTTATTTTCACCTAATATATTTCTAGCATGATATAAAGGTAAATCGCTTTTCCCTAAATGAACCCCATCGGCATTAACAGATAAACATATATCTAATCTATTGTTTATAATAAGAGGAACATTAAAAGGCATTAATAAATTTTTCATTTTTACTGCAGTATTATAAAAATATATATCATCTGATTTTTTTAATCTTAACTGTATTAATCCGACCCCTCCTAAAACACCCTGTATTATTTTATTAACAAATGTTCCGCATACATTTTCTTTATCTTTCAAAAACTTATCGTCAGTCACTAGATATAAGGAATAGTCGACACATTTTTTTAATGATTTACCAGTTTTTCCAAAGTTCATCTGAAAAATCAGAAGCACACAATTAATAAATAAGCACTTTTACTTTGATAATATTATATATATGTTATATACATTTATTTATACGTTGATAATCTTTGAGAACAACTATGCATTTATGGAGCTCCCATTGTGATAAACATGTAAATGAATATATACATGTATATAAAAATAAATAAATAAATAAATAAACATATATATATATATATATATATATATATATATATAATATAACATTTTTGTTATTTTTTATTGCGCACCTTTACGAGATTTTATTTTATTGGTTTGTACAAACCTCACATATACATATGTGCAAAGAAAAATATGTATATTGCTCATACATTATGCTATGTATATGTTATATAAATAAATAATAAATAAATATATATATATATATATATATATTGTAATAGTTTTAATTTTTTTTTATGTGCAAAAATGATGACTAAAAAAAAAAAATTTTACAAAATGTTAATTTTTTTTTTTTTTTTTTTAGCTAGCTATTATTGAGAACATATATTATATATATATATATATATATATATATATATATTTGTATTATATTTAAAGAAGCAATATTAATTTTATTTTAATTTTATTTTAATTTTATTTTAATTTTATTTTAATTTTAATTTTTATTTGAGTGATGTTTCCTTGTGAGTTTTTAAGGATAACAACTTTTTCTCATAAGCTGCATATTCCTTAATACTTTGTATAGTTTTTTTTTTCAAGTTGGTATTAATTTCTGCTAAAGCATTTGTTGAACGTTGATAAACATATTGATGGAGTTGATATTTTTTGGTTAATTCGTTTGTTATTTGTTTTCTATCTTGTAAAAATTGTTTTTCTTTCATTTTTATATCCTTATATTTTTGTACTAACATATTATGTTTTTGTAAGAGATGTTTTTTTTTATTTGTTAAATTTTGTTTATACATGTTCATATCATTAATAGAAAAGTTAAATGGCAATGTATGTATATTTTTATCTCTTAATGATTCATACATAATATTAGCTTCTTTAATTATTTGATGTTGTAAAATTCTTTTCCTTTTAAGATCTTCCATGTCATTTTGATAAGAATGATGAAAATTATTAATATTTTTTAATATATATCCTAATTCATATATTAAATCTTTAAATAATAATTTTTTTAATTGTACAATTTTGTAATCATTATTTATATATTTAATATAATTAAATAATTGTTCTTTCATAGGTATAGACATTAAAGATATAAGTTGTGTATCAACTTTTTGTAATATTTCATCTAGTTCTTTTTTATTATAATAATATGAATTTATATTCATAAAAGTATCAGAATATAATAAAGAATTTATATCTTCATCATTTATTAAAAAATTATCTTTAATATGGTTATATGATTTTATTATATTTATTATTTTTTCTATTAATCCAAAGGAATTAATATTGTGATCTTCTATTTGTAAAATATTTTGTAATTTATTTATATAATACATATTATTATCATTCTTAAATATAATTCTGAATGGAGACCCTTTAATATGTACTTTATTTAAAGTGACATGTATTTCTCTATATATATTCGTATAATTATTATTATTTTCAATATTATTTTTGATATATTTATATATCACTTCATATGTACCATTATTTAAGTCTTGGATATTAATTATCTTTATATCACCTATACCTTCTACTTCTAAAATATCTCCACCTTTACATATTTTATTTTCATAAGCATCATAACATTGTATAAAGAAGTTATTAAAAGATTTATTTAGTTCTTCTTCCTCTTCTTCTTTTGTAAATTTTAAAAGATGCATTTTTTTTTTGTTCTCACGATCGTTGTGATGTTTCTTGTGTGTCTTATTAGATACATGATGAAGTGGGCGTTCACACGGTACATTATCATCACAAAGATTATTATAATCATATATTTTGTTATTATCATATATTTTGTTATTATCATATATTTTGTTATTATCATATATTTTGTTATTATCATATATTTTGTTATTATCATATATTTTGTTATTATCATATATTTTGTTATTATCATATATTTTGTTATTATCATATATTTTGTTATTATCATATATTTTGTTATTATCATATATTTCATTATTATCATATATTTTGTTATTATCATATATTTTGTTATTATCATATATTTCATTATTATCATATATTTTGTTATTATCATATATTTTGTTATTATCATATATTTCATTATTATCATATATTTTGTTATTATCATATATTTTGTTATTATCATATATTTCATTATTATCATATATTTTGTTATTATCATATATTTCATTATCACCACATGATAATATTTCTTCATTTTTGTCGTAAGGAATAATTACTTGATTTGTAATGTCGTTCTTATAAATTACGCAGTTGGGAGCATAAGCTTCTGAGGGTTTTATTACAATAAGATATGGAGATTCAGCTATATGTTTTTTATTATGAAAAATTGATAAATAGTAATGTCCACATTTTCTTAAGTTATATGTAATAATATAAGTACCATTCTTTAGATCTCTTACATTACATTTTAGACTGTCTTTGATTAATTTATTAGATTCTTCATCGTATTGTAAATTATTATTTAAGTATCCATCTTTTATGGTATCATTGTATGTTGTATTATTATTATTATGATATGGATGATTATTAATATATTTCTTTGCTATACAATATGTGTTTTTTTTTTTATTTTCACTATTATGTTCATTTGTATTGTGTTCATTTGTGTTGTGTGCATCTATTTCATATATTTTTTTATTATTTATTACATGGGTAGTATAATATGACACTTCATCATCATTTTCTTGATATGTATCATATTGCTGTTCATTTTGTTTTGAGGAATATTCACCTATATTTTTATAATTAGAAAAGTTTGCATTTATATTATATTTGTTATAATTTAAATTTATTAAAGAATAATGTTTATCATATAAATATTTATTAAAAAGATTATTATTTATAAATTTCCCATATATATTATTATTATTAGATTGAGAAGTTATATGTTCATTTTTTTTATAATTTAATTTATCGACTTCATCTTTTCTTTTTATATATACTTCTAATATACAATTTTCTATATAGATACATTCTTCATTTATATTTAAAGTTTCGATAATGATTTCATTTGTAATACCCGCTGTTCCTTGATATAAATGTTGTCCTTTAACTTTACATAACTTAACATCTATATTTAAATTTGCATATTCTTTATATTCTATATCGTTATAATTTTTATTTATCATTTTAATGTCGTTATAATTTTTATTTATCATTTCAATGTCGTTATAATTTTTATTTATCATTTCAATGTCATTATATGTTTTATTATTATCATGCATATTATATATATGATGATATAATTTATTATTATATAGATAATCATTTATATATATATCATTACATTCATTTATAACTTTATCAATATATTTTTTTCCTATAAATTTACTTTTATTTAAATATTTTTCATTATAATTTTCTCCTTTCTCTTTTTCTTGTACCTTTATATCATGATAACTTTTTATTTTCTCTTCTTTTTTTTTATTTCCTCTTATATTATATTTTAATATATCGTTCAATTTTTCGATGGCATATACACTACTCATTATTCATATAAAGAGAAAACAAAAATATAAGAGGACCAAATAGGTTTCCTTATTTTAAAAGTATATAATATGTATAATATGTATATAATATATATAATATATATATATAATATATATATATATATTATCATAATATGGACAAAGGATTTATTTTTTATATTTTTTTGTATTCGATAGAGAGCATACAAATTTTCTGTATCGTTGCATATTTTAAATATTTTTAAAATATAAAAAAAATACTTCATAAATATATAATAGATGGATGAAAACAAAATAATAAAATATAAAATTATTTAAAATATCATATATATATATATATATATATATATATATGAATGTATGTATATCATAAAATGGCACACGTGTGTTAGTATGCAGACTAAAAAAAATAATACACACACACATAAATATATATATATATATATATATATATTTAATATATGTTATATTTATATCTTCTATTTTGTTGTACATATATAATAACTGCTATCGTTGTATTTTGGAAAATTTGAAAGGTTAATAAATTATTTAAAAAAAAAAATAATAATAAAAATATAAACAAATAAATATAAATAAAAAAATATAAACAAATAAATATATATTAGACTTTTCCAAAAAAAACAAAACAAATACATTACACATAAACTATTTTAATTAAAAATGACGATAATTATAAAATTATCACAACATAAAAAAAAAAAAAAAAAAAAATATATATAAATATATATAACATATATATATAACATATATATAACATATATATATAACATATATATATATAACATATATATATATAACATATATATAACATATATATAACATATATATATAACATATATATATAACATATATATAACATATATATAACACATATATAACATATATATAACACATATATAACATATACATAACACATATATAACATATACATAACACATATATAACATATACATAACACATATATATATTTATGTTTACATGGTTGTGCTTTCATATTTTACTCTTTAAATATAGTAAAGACGAAAATAGTTTTACCAGTTGGTTATGTCCAATTTTTTTTTTGAAGAGAAAGTAGCTTTAAAAAGATGAAACGTTTCATTGTTAAAAACCTGAAATATATTTTTTAAAAATGAATTAATAGTATGATCATTTATACAATTTTTTGAGTTTACATATAAAGTATATTTATCATCATGCATGGTATTATATAATTTCTTAAACAATTTTTCTTTATCTTTATATTCAGAAATGAACAAATTTTCTTCTTGATCATTATTATTAATATATGCATTGTAATTATTATTCTCTTCTTTATATAAACAAT
Organism: Plasmodium blacklocki (nom. inval.); assembly: GCA_900097035.1. Lineage (NCBI taxonomy): Eukaryota > Apicomplexa > Aconoidasida > Haemosporida > Plasmodiidae > Plasmodium > Plasmodium blacklocki (nom. inval.). The sequence goes on from LT969555.1 coordinate 560,582, forward strand.
TCATAACATAATTTTTATGATTCTCATTACAACAGAATTTATTTTTTTCACTCTTTTTATTATCATCTGATACTTGTAAAAAATCAAAGTTTGAAATAATATCCTGTTTAGCTAACTTTTTAAATATATCAAAATTATTGCATGAACAATAGGAAAATTTCTCAACAGGTTCTGAAAAAATATTCTGAGCACATCCAAAAAGGCAACCTTTTTCGCATGCCATTAATTCGACATAATCAATTCTACCATTGAATAGGAGATTATATGTAATAGTAATATCATAGTTGTTTTTATTATGATCAAGATGTGGTACTTGTTCATCGATATTTTTATAATTCTTAATATTCTCATTTTTTAATTCTTTTATTTTTCTCAAAACATTGTGCATACTCTTAAATCCATATGATAAGATAACCCTAAATACACAATTATTATTCTTAAATAAAGAAAGAACAATTATGTCTTCATATTTTAAATTAAAATCTTTTTCATCAACTAGAAAATTAAATATTTCTTTACACACATATTTAAATATTTCCTCTCCATATCCCATGGATATATTATTTTTATGACTGCAACGAATTAGATAACGTAAAAAAAAATCATCATAAATATATTTCATATAATTTACTTCTGTACGATTTGATAAAATGTTATTTTTTTTATTTTGTTCCTTGATGTTCACTGGGTCGACAGATTTGTCTTTACATTCTTCAACAGTAGGTACATTATTATTATTATTATCATCATAATTGATATTATTATTATTATCATCATAATTGATATTACTATTATTATCATTATTATCATAATTGATATTACTATTATTATCATTATTATTATTTTTGACATTTTCCATTTTTGTCAATGAGCTATCATATTCATTTAATATATGAGAAAAGGCAGTTACTATATTATTTACCCTACGCACATCAACTTGACAAGTTCTTTTTATAAGCTTATAAATATTATCAGTTTGTAATTCTGGTAGAGTATAAAAATCAATGTTCATATTATTTATCAATTCAACCAGTTCAACTGTTGTCATAACTGCATCAACACAATAAAATTTATTTTGATTTTCTTCATTTTTTACAAATATATTATAGTTAACATTTTGAAAAGATAAATAATTTTTTATATTATTTTCTATACTAGTTTGTTGTTCTTCATATATTCGACAAGCTTCTAACTTTTTGTCGAAGCAATATAATAAATAAACATGATTTATATCATATATATTTAATTCTTTCATTTCTTTAAATACAGTTATAATATTATCATTATCAAAATTATTATTATTTTTTTTTGATATATTATTATTAAATATATAATTTTTTAAAAAATGTTTCCTACATATATTCATCCAATTAAATTTATTATTATACAATCTAAAAAAATTATTGTAAATATAATTATTTAAAGATGGATATGTATATATAACACTATTATGTAAATGTAATATTTTTAATATAATTCCTTGAATATCTTGATTACTTTTTATCTTACTAAAACTATTTAATAAATCATCATCAAAATTTTTTTCTCCATATATAACAGTCCCACTACAATGAGAACATATAAGTGGAAATGTTTTTCGTCTTATTTTTTTATCTATATATTGTAAAGATATTTTATTACTTGAATTATTTGAGCATAACAAAACATTTTTATCCTCATTATAAGTATTACTCTTATTATTATTATTATTGTTATTATTATTATTGTCATTATTATTATCAGGAGGAGTTTTTTTTTTTTTTTTCTTTTTATGATTGATATTTACAACCTGATCATCACATGGATATATATTATTTTTATATGTATCATTATTTTTTAAAAAATATTCAAGAAATTCTTTTTTTGCTTCATTCATTGTTATTAATTCTCCTAATGATGAATCATATACATAATGAAAATTTAATGATTTAAAAAAAAAACATAATTTCTTTTGAATTGTTGATATAGGTAATTTGTAATATACAGACAATGCTGTTACACTTTGTAAGGATAAAGAGATAATATTTATTTTTTTTTTTTTTACAGTATTTATTATTTCTATACAATTCTGACTTTTTAAAAATGTTGTTTCTTCATTTGTAACACAACCACTACAAGCTAAACAATCCGTTAAAGATATTTCTCCTCGTTCTTTTCTATTATAATTCTTTTTTTTTATTTTCTTTATATTTATTAAATTGGGTTTTTCGACTTCTATAAACTTTTCATTTTCTCTATCATTAATATATGAATTATTATATAAGAAAGGCTTAATACATTTCTCAGCTTCATTGTTATAGTCATTTAAGTTCTCTAGTTTAATTGAATTGGAAAACATGTTGGAATATTATTTTTTAATTATTAGATAAAAGTTATATACCTATGACCACAATACATTTTCTTAACTAGATACATTTTTATTACATTATATAAATAAATAAATATATATATATATATATATATATATATATATATATTATATATATTTTAATGAGTGAGGTAGAAATAGGTTCTACATGACCTTAGAATAATAAAGAAAAAAAAAAAAAAAAAAAATTTTTTTTCTAATTTGTCATTAAGGAAAATAAAATAAGAATATATAATTATTAATATAAATAATATATTTAATAATTCTTTTTTTTTATTTTTATTTTATATGAAATGGATAAATATATAAATATAATATAAATAATATTGTTTTGATATATGTGAGGCACGAGCTATATGAATAATATATATATAATATATTATATTATATAAAATATTATATATAATATATTATTTTCATATTTAGCCTATCCCTAAAAAAATTATTATCCTCTACAAAAATTTGAACATTACAAGAGGATTTTTTATTTTTATTGTTATATTTGTAATTCATATTAAAAATATATATATTATATATATATATATATATATATATATATATTTATTTATTTAAATAATAATATTGGATGAAAAAATTTTAATAATAAGATATCTTAATATTTATAAAGTTCTATTTTTTTTTTTTTTTTTTTTTTTTTTTTTTGTATATTTCTTAAAGTTCTCTTAACTTTTCAGATGTAAAAATATAAATATAATATGTATGTATATATGTATATATATATATTATATACATTATAATGATATGCAATAAATATATTTCACTTCATATATTTTGGCGTGACAAGTTGTGCAATTAATTATATATTTATATTGCATATAAATAAGAATATCTTAAAATTAATTTTGCAACTAAAAAAAAAAAAAAAAAAAAATATTAAAATTCCACAAAATGAATCGGTGGTATGAAATATATGTATAATAATATATATTTATTCTTATTTTATTTTTTCTATGTGTAATGTATGTACGAATATGGGGAATAAAAGTGTAGGAAGTAATGTAGGATATTATATATACGCAACATTATAAATATAACTGCAAAATATATATATTATAATATATATATTTGTATGTATAGTTAAATACATATAATCAAAATGAAATGCAACATGTAAAATATAAATGTTTTAAAATTTAAAACACTTTTAAAAAAAAAATATGTATAGAAAAATAAAAAACCACACAAATGGTTATATTTAAATATAGAAAACATTTTTATTAAAAATATCACAACATATATAATTATATGTATGTATATATATATATATATATATATATATATATATATTTATATTTATTTATTTATTTATATGTAGCGTAAAATATAACAAGGTTCAAAAAAATATATATGATATGCATGTAACAAATTTTTTTGAAATAAGGTATTTAAAGATATTTTAAATATGCAGCAAAAAATAAAAATAAATAATAGGAACAATATGTCTATATATATATATATATATATATTTTTTATTATTTATTTTCATAAATGAATAAAATAAAGTCGGTTTTTTATTTTATTTTATTTTATTTATTATTTTTTTTTTATTCTTATGCTTTAATAGGCTGTCTGTTTTTATATTTCTTAATTTTCTTCTTTGAATATAGATAAAGGAAAAAACTTCCTAATGCCATTATAAGTGCTTTAGAACATATAATTAATAACGTAATTTTTAAACCTGAACTTTGTTCACGACATTTTTCACTTAAGTCACCCTATAAAAATAAAAATAAAAAGAATATAATAAAATGAAATCATAATACATGTTAAAGGTATCATATATATATATATATATATATATATATATATTTATATTTATTTATTTATTTATTTATTCATTTCTCTTTAAAAATTTATAAATTTTGACATTACATTTCTTGTTACAACACAGTCTGGGGATAATGTTCCCTTAATCTTTCCAGTAATGATGGTCCATGGAATATCACTATATGGCGAAAAATATATACATATATATATATATATATATATATATATGTATGTATGTACATATATTTTATTCATTTATTTATTTTTTTATGAACAGTTCAGGTAATTTTTCACTTTTCAAAAAATAAAAAATAAAAAATCGTGTACTATATATTTATTGTCTTACCCGAATAAATGAGAAATAAATGATGACAATCCAATTGAAAAAGCTCGAATGTTTTGTGGCACACACACCATAATACCAATATTATGACCAGGCTAGAAGAAAAGAAAAAAAAAAAATATATACATATATATATATATATATATAATTTTAGCTAGCTGTGTTTAATTAAAATAAGAACAAAATAATATTTTACTTTTAACAAAGTGAATTAAAAAGAAAATATATGTATATATATATATATATATATATATATATATATATGTTTCAATAGTTTTGCCTACCATTGCTGAGAATAAAAAGGTCAGACCTAAAGTCATAACAAATGTGAACCAGTACATATTACTAATGAAAGGTATCATTAAAACCAAGACACTTGCAATTATTAAAATGAAAAATGTCTGTAAACCTATAATACGTAGATATTCATGAACAAGTATATCTTTGTTGTATATTTTAATTTTCTTTTCATTATTTTTTATATGTTCATAATTTTTATCAATGTTTTGTATATTTAAATTATAAAAGTCCATTAGGAATCCTCCTAAGCATGTACCAATGATGGATGACAAGCAAGCACATAAACTACAAGTAACAGTTGCTGATTTATAAGAAGGGAAGATGTTAAGTGCATATAAGATCGGAGCTCCATAAACTAGATAACATTGAATCATATCTGCATGTGCAGTTAAAGCAACAACTAATAATAGGAAGCTAATATTAGTAATGGTTGTATTAACTAATAAGCTTAAGTTTAGTTCTTTATTTTTATCTTCATCAAGTGTTTCTAAACTATTTTCGATTTCGATTTCAAGGAATTTATCTCTTTTGTCTTTACTATATGATCGTTGGGCAGGATTTAAATATAGCTCATCATTACCATAAGCTTTAACTGTATACATTTTATCAAGGTTATTATTTATATAACTATTATTACCACTGTGTCTTTCGTTACAATCATTATTCGTCATGTCATTTTCATTATCATATGAATTATCACCATCATTATGATTTAATTTTTGAGAAGAACTAAATGAAAGATTATTTGGATCATTCTTATGTAGAGCATTATTTCTATGCACGGCATCTTCTTCATAAATAGCACCAACCATATTTCCTTTTTTATTTAATTTAAAATTTTCATCATATGATTTATGATCAGAATAGTCGGTTGAATTTTTATTTTTTGAATTATCTGTGATATCATCAATACTTTTTCCTGAAGAAATATTTTTTAAATTAGAAATATTTGACGTTTTAGCACTAGACAAATTATTCGTATCATTAATATTATCATTTCCTTTATTTCTATCTTCATAATTGATATTATTATTGCCACTGTTATTATCATTACTCTTGTTGTTTTTTACATTTGATGTACCATCATTTGTGTTATTATTTTTTTCTTTCTTATTTTTCCTATTATTTTCATTTGTCTGTTGATTTGTTTTGTACGATTCATCATTAGCAGCTACTGTTTTTAAATCATTGGAAGCGTATGGATCGTCTTGTTTACTTTTGCTTTTATCCTTGATACTCTTTGAGCTTTTTATTGTGTTATTTCTGTACATACCTTCTTCTAGACATTTTTGTGGTTGTGACTTTTCGAGTTCCCTTCTGCTTTTTTCATCTTCATAGGTTTTAAGTAAGTTTTCATCAAAAAGATAAAAGCACATGAACAAAAGGAAAAAAACAAATCCTGATATTAAAAAATATTGAGCAATGCTAATTTTCATAAGTGGCAACGCAACAGCTAATAAATAACCAACACAACCACCTAAAGGAAACATAGTTATAAAGATACTAATCCAGGAGCCTGCTCGATCTTTCGAATATGAATAAATAAGCGGAGGTATAATCGTTATAAATGCAGCTTCACTAAAACCACAAAAGAATCTACTAAACATTAAAGAATAATATGAGCCAACAATAAATGAAAAACCTGTAAGTAATAGAGCTAAAGAATTTTGAAATAAAAAAATATCAGTTATTTTAAATATACTATATGCTGAAGCTAATGAACCACTTAATATAGAACTTATACTTAATCCAAATACAAAAACTGAAGTAAGAAATCCAATGTGTACATCAACATTTGTAGCATCATATATTTCTTTTAAATAGGATGATAAATAATCATAAGAACCTGGTATAATACCTCTATTTACATATATTAAAAAATGTATTATTGTTATTACTGTATATATAAAATAAAATGTATTCACTTTTCTTTTCAATCCTGATAAATATTTATCTAACCCTGAAAAACATACATACGTTTCTATTTTACCACATCCATCTATTATGTCCTCATCAATCTTTGATAATACTTTTTTTCCTTTCATTTCATTAGTATTAGATTTTAAAAATTCTCCTTCAAATTTTTTACTTTCATTTTTCCTCAACCTTGTCTCATTAGAATTAATTACTTCATTTTTTTTAGTTGAACTCATTGTTCATCTTTTTTTTTTTTTTTTAAATCTCCAAATGGTTTTTAGCTAGCTACTCAAGTTAAGCAACAACTCAAAACGGTACAAGCAAATAATAAATAAATAAATAAATAGGAGTATATATAAATAAATAAATATATATAAATATATATATATATATATATATATATATTTATATGTATATCTATATATGTGTATTATATACTCATTTAAATGATTACATAAAATATACACACGTGTACATAAATCTTTACAAAACGTTTAAATATATTTGTTATATATTATATTTGTTTAAATATAAAAAATTAAAACGGTTAAAAAAAATATATATATATATAATTAAAATGTGGGCTTATTTAAAAAAAGTATAAAAAAGAAATAACACATATTAAAATAGAACACATAATATACTGTATATATAATTATATGTATTAAATAAAAATAAATTAAAGAAATAAGCCATAAAATATATGCACACATATAAAAAAAGAAAAAGGAAAATTACCTATTTCAAAATGTCGAAAAATTCATATATTAAATGTATTCTTAAAGAATAATAAATAATCACATATATAAATATATATATATATCACACATATATAATTATATATATATATATATATTATTTATTTTCATTAAATATCTTTTTTTGCTTTTAAAATATACATATCTTATTATACTATTTTATAGTAATTATTAAAGAATAAAAAAAAATGTATATAAATTAAAATTAAAAAAATTAAAATGTAAATCAAAATGGTAATATTAAACAATATATATATTATATAAATATATATATTTAAAATAAACATATAAACTATTTATTAAAAAAAAAAAAAAAAAATTAATCCTATTTTATTTAAAATTAATATCATACATATATATATATATATATATATATATATATATACAATATGTATATATTTTATATTTATTAAAGGATATATGTATGCATAAACTACATTCTAATACACTTTCATATACCACTCAAATTATATTATTATACTTATATATAATATATTATTTTAAGATCATTTTTTTATATATAAATAAAAGAATAATTACACAGTAGGGATACACTCTTTTTTTTTTTTTTTTTTTTTTTTTTTTTCTTAAATATTATCCTTTATATAAAAATTATAATGATAATTATTATATATATCAATATATAACAATATATATATATATATATATATATTATTATTATTATTATTATTATTATATTTTATTTCACTTTTGAATTGGTTATCCCCTTGTTCCTTTTTTTTATATTCTTAAAAATATATATAAAGCTTATAACTAATATTATATTTATATTAAAAAAATATAAAATATTTGTTTTATATATAATAATATGTATGTATATTTTAATATAGATATCTTAATATGTATAAATATTACATTTATGAAGGAAAAAAAAAAAAATATATATATATATATATATTATTATTTTCCTTTTAAAACTTCACAAAATTTATAATATTAAAATATATATATATATATATATATATAACATATAATATGATCATAAATATATATATTTTAAACAAATTATTTATTTTTTATTTATCATTTATTATTTTTTTTGGGAATATTCTATTTTTTAAATAATTAGAATTAAAAAAGTTTTTTTATTTTCTTTAATTGATTTAATTTCTTTATTTTCTTTCTTTTCATTAAGGTTTTTATATTTTTCTTCTTTTTTGCAAAAACAAAAATTAAGAAAAATTTCTTTTCGGGATAATAAAAAATTTTTGGTATATAAAAAAAAAATATATTATATATTTATATATAAATAATAATAAAAAGAAAGAATTTATAAATACATATATAAAAAATTACGAATTGCTCATATTAATATGATTTATTACATTATATTCTCTATCCCTCTATATATATATATATATATATATAAATATATGTATATATTATATGTGCATAATAATATTTAAAAAAAATTGAAAGAAAAATATTTCCTTTTTTTTTTTCTTAAGTTTCTAATTATATTATATAATATAATATTATATTATGTGTATAATATAAAACGAATCTATATAAGAATAAATAAATATTAATATATATATATATATGATGAAAATTTTATTATTATATTTATCTTAATATTGTGTAAAAGTAAAATATATATTACTTATTCGTATATTAATATTTTTTATATATTTAGAAAGGATAGTATATTGTAAATACGTTTTCTTTATTTTTCCACGACGATATTTCATTTTTTATTTAATTTTATTTTTACACTTGCAAAAAAAAAAAAAAAATTATATATATATATATATATATATATATATATATTTAAAATGCACTTTTCATCTTTGTTTAATACTTATGCTTTTATTTTATTAAAATACATTTAGAGCTATTTTTTTTTTTTTTTTTATAATAATAATAATTATTATTATTTTATTTTATTTATTTTTTTTTTTATTTATTTTCATTGTGTATGAATAAGGAAGTATATATATAAATAAGGCATTAAAATAAAATATGTATTTATATATATAATATATATATATATATATATAATTATTTTAATATACTCATAAAAAAATATATATTAATTTTTCTATCATAACATGTGATGTTTTTTTATTTACATAAAAGAAGGTTCATTTTATGTGTAATTCTTTTATTTTTATTTTTATTTTTTCTTGTTGTTTGATTTGAGAATTATCATCTATGTATATGAAATATATATTATCTTTAATTTTTTCAAAAACAAATAAATATAGAAATAAATATAAAAGGAGATTTACTTACATTACATGTAATATGAAATGACTGAAATAAAAAATATAAAAAAAATATATATATATATATATAATATAATACATATATATATTATATATATATATATGTATATTTTCTATAATAAGAAGCTACTACGTTATAATTTTCTTTCTATTAAAATATTTAGACTTTTTTTCTATTTCTTTTTTCTTATATTTTTTTATAAATATCTTAATTTAAAACATGGAGGAATTAACAAAGTGTCATAATAAATAATTAGTAAATTATTACAACATATTATATTATTCATCATATATTAATTACAAATACTATATAATATTTATAATATATATAATATATATATATAAATATAACCTTTTTTTATTTTTATAATTAAAACATTTAAAAAAAAAAAAAAGAAAAAAATACAAAATGTTATTTTTTTCTTGGGGTATTATATAATTGCATATATATATGTATAATTATATTTTATTAAAGATATAATTTGTTGATTAAATATATTTTATTTTATGAAACCAATAAGTAAATATAAAGCCTTCTTTTGTATATATATTTTTTCAAAACGCATTTTATAATATATATATATATATATATAATACGATAAATAATGTTTAATATAGTATTATTATTCGTACCCTCAATAATATTTTTTAAAAAATAAAAAGCACCATATATATATATAAATAGATAATATATTTATTTTTCGTATAATAATACAAAAACAATGAATATATATATATATATATATATATATATAATTATGTTATTTCTTTTATTTTTCATAAATTAATTTTCATAGATATATTAAAAAATATATAGATTTAAAAATTATATGTATATATTTTCATAATTGTCATCAAAAATAAATATATGTATATATAATATATATAATCCATTTTTATTATTTGTTATTTTTATATTGTGTATTCTGAATGATTATTTTATTTTATACACCACTTATAGATCTATTACAAAAAAAAAAAAAAAAAAGGAGAAAAAATCAAAAATGAATATATTGCAGCTCTAATGTAATAAAATAAGTTGTCAGATATTATTGGAAATATTAAACTGGAAAAACAAAATCATAATAGAAATAAATATATATATGTATATATATATATTTTTTTTTTTTTTTTTATGTATTTAATTTTTGTTTGGCTAGTTTGGAAACATAATTGGCTACATACATAAATTAAGTGGTAAATAGGAAAATAATATATACCTGATTAAAAAAAAAAAAAAAAATAGCTACTATAATATATATATATATATATATATATATATATAAGAAGAAAAATTAGCTAGCCAAATGGATTAATATATATATATATATATATATATATATATATATGTTTTTTTTATTTTAATTTTGTTTCTTATATTTTTCCTGACCCATGTACATATTATTTTTTCCATAATTTTTTGTTTTGTTTTGTTTTTTTATTTTATTTTATTTTATTTTAAAATTCGAAACAATGGATATGCAAGAACAGATAAGTGATAAGGGTGGTGATGATTATGATGGCACTTTAGTAGAATTAAAAGAAAATGAATTACTTAAAGAAGACGAGAAAAAAAAAACAAAAAAAAAACTATATGAATTAAACGAATTACATCATTTAGTTAATGCATTACCTTATATTGATTCATATGACAATGAGTTGGAACAAAATGCAAAAAAGCTAGTTGAAGAAGAAATGAATTTAATGCATAAAAATAACGAGATAAAAAATTATTTAGAAAGTTTTCCTCTTCCTAAAATAACATATTTAAGTAATGATAACTCTATTATAGAAAATGAATTAAAACGATGCGAAGAAAATCGAAAAATGCAAAAACTCAACTTTGATCATTATAATATTGAAAATGATGTATTAAATAATAAAAATATAGAAGAATGGGAAAAGACATTAAAAAAATATGAAATTATTTTAGAAAATTCACATAATGCTTTAATAAATATGGAATTAATGAATAAATATAAAGAAGTTATGTGGAGTGAACATATGAAAGTATTTAATCATTTAGATATCAATTTACAAAATAATATTAAAACATTAAAAGATGATATAGACAATATAAATAAAAAAAGAAAATTACATCAACTAAGTTATGTTAATGAATTATCAACATTGCAAAATGAACAAAAAGAATACAAGAAAAAAAACAATATGGTTCTTAATGAAATCAAAAAATTAATGACAGAAAATATGCTAATGAAATATAAATCAAATATGATATAACAGGATGATATGTATAAATATGTAAATTTTGAAAAGAAATATATTATATATGAATCTCAAATTATAATATATAATATATAATATTTGTTTTAGTTTTAGTTTTTCTTTTTTCACATTATATTATTTTATTTTTTTCTGTGTATGCATAAATTGAAAAATCATATGATTTTTACCCAAATAAGTTTATGCATTTATCCCATGGTAACTTTTTTTTTTTTTTTTTTTTTCATAATATATAATTAATTGTTATACAGTATATATTAAGATTTAATTTTTTTAAAAAGTGGAAAGGCGAATAATTGAAGTAAAGCAGCAAACATATACATACATATATGTATATATATATATATATATATATATATATATATGATTTTCGCTTCAATTATTTATTATAATTCTCTTTTACACATTTCCTTTTTTTTCTTTTTATAATAGACATTTTGTTTAAGAGAAAATATAATTTTTAAAAATATTTAATTTTTCAGTTTAAATAAAAAATATAATATAATATGATATTTTCTTTTTTTTTTTGTTTTTTATTTAGAAAATTGTTTATCTATATATAATATAGGACCAAATACATATACATATATATATATATATATATATATATTGGAAATATATTATATAAAATAAATAATCTATAAATGATCATACATAGTTACATATATATAAATAATTTTTTTGTGAATAATAATTTTTCACTTTTCAAAAAGATCAAAAATATTTTTTATTAAACTAAAAACATAATATACCTATATACATACATGCAAATATATATTCATATATATATATATATATACTTGTTATGTTTATGCTACAACTTCTTTATCTTTCTTTAATTTTCTCTTATTTCTTAAAACTTGAGCCTTCAATCTCTTGGCTTCTAATTGATCTGCTATAGCTTTCTTTTTCAGTGTTTCATTTTTTTCTCTTTGGATGGCTTCAATTAAAGTTCTTTTATTTTTAAATTGGTTTCCCTTACATTTTAAATAAAAGGAGTGATATAAATGTCTATCTACTTTTTTGGAGTCTCTTAATCTTTTTAATAATCTTCTAAGAACACGTTGCCTCTTTATCCATAATGTTTTTTGATTTGTTCTTGCGTTTTTGGTACCCTTTCTTTTACCGATACCCATATGTCTACCTTTCCTTTTGGCTAGCTTATATAACCTAACCCTAGCTCTGCTATGAACTTTTTGGGGCTTTTTTAAAATCAATCCTTCTTTATATAATTTTCTTATGCTAAACCCTGTATTATAAAAAGAAAAAAGAAATAAAGATAAATGTACATATATATATATATATATATATATATATATATATATTATAGGTAATATTGGAACCGTTATGGTTAAATGTACACATATATATACAAAAAAATTACATATATAATATTATTATTTATATTAATAATATGACTTATTCATAAAAATAAAATTGTTATTGATAAGAATAATATGACTTGTTCATGTAATTATTCTAAAAATATAATATTATTTTATTTATTTTTTTTTTTTTTCATGACATACTTGAATTAGCTAATGAAATTTCGCTAATTTCATTTGGGTCCATCCATATTTTATTCTTTCCACATTTTAAAACAGAAGCTGCTAATCTTTTTTGTAATTTGAGTGACTACATAAAAAAAAGGAAAAGCGATTAAATATAAATAAATGCATATATGTAAATGTTTGTAATATATGTAAATGTTTGTAATATATGTAAATGTTTGTAATATATGTAAATGTTTGTATATATGTAAATGTTTGTATATATGTAAATGTTTGTATATATGTAAGTATTTATATATATGTAAGTATTTATATATATCTGTACAAATTACACATATAAAATACTTCTATGTAAAAAATATGTTCTATAATTTCATATTTTACAACTAGTCCTTATATATAGATAAAAATAAATGTTATGTTTATTTTATTTTATTTTATTTTATTTTATTTTATTTATTTATTTATTTATTCACAATCTTACCATTTTTATAAATATTTTTGTTAATAAAAATATGTTTGATTTTTATTTTTAAAATAAATTTCAAATGATGGTAAATATTTTTAATTAAAGAAAAAATAATTTTTTTTTTTTTATGTTTTTTTCAAGATGTTATTTTATTTATTATTAAAAATAAATAATATAAATATTATACATATATATATTATTATTAATTCAAAAAAATTATATAAATATAATATATATAAACTTCTTATAAAAACTACAAAAAATAAAAAAATGTCATAAGAATAGAATACTATATATTTATATATAAAAATACATATTTTTAATTTTTTTTTTATTATTTTCATATAAATTTAGAGAAAGAAAAAAAACAAAAAGGAGAAAAAAAAATTCTTAAAAATATATGAAATGAAAAAATAAAAAAATATATGGATATAAAATATAATTTTAATATAAAATAATTTATATAATATAATAAAATATATTATAAATATATAATTATTTTTACATTCATATATATATAATATATATATATATTATAATATAATATAATATAAATATTTATTATTATTATTTATGTATATATTTTCATTTGTGTTTATAATTTTTTATATGAAGGTCCTTTTTTTATTCATAATATATATATATATATATATATATATATATATATATTTATATTATATAATATATATAACTGTATTAATAATAAGTGTATTTATAAAAGTATGTACATGTAAAAATATAAAATAATTATATATAATATAATAATAATAATATTATTTATTTTTAAAAGGAATGCTGTAGATATTATATAATATATATAATTACATACTGTAAGTGAAATATTATATATATATATATATATATATATATATAACTGAATAATAATATGTGCATATATATAATATATATTATTATATATATATATATATATATATATATATATATATATATTACCTTTGTTTGTTTACTCTTTTATTTATATATCCCCTCTTTCAAATAACCTTAAAAATTATTATTGGTATTTATACATTACATTATATTATATATTATATATGTAATAATAAATAATATCAACTTTATTATATTTTTATATATAGTAAAAATATTTCAACAGCCTTATAAAAAGGAAAAAACCAAAAAAAAAAAAAAAATTAAAAAGTAAAAAAATAAATATATTGTATAAATTATTCAATATATTTATATATATATATATATTATATTTTTATTTTAATAAATTTGAATTAAAGATTAAACTTTTTTATTATTTTATATGTTATAAAAAAATATTATTATTTTTATATTTTAAAACTTAATATATATAGAAATATAAACCCCCTTTCTCCACCCTTCCCCTTTTTTTTTTTTTTTTTTTTGTTTTTCACAATTTCAAAATAAAATATTTGTTACATAATTGGAATGTATAAATATTTATTTATAAATGTGAATATTTAATATATATAAAAATTAAAATAAAAAGGCATAATCATAAAAACTGGAAAAAAAATTATAATTATAAATATATAAATATATATAAATATTATATATATATATAAGTGTGGTAAAGATATAATATAAGATGCTTTATTTTTTATGTAAATAAATTTTTTAAAAGTTGTTCAATGAATATATTTGTGTTATTTGTATATGTATATCCAATTTGATTAAAAAAAATAAATATATAAAGTTCAATCATAATAATTAAGAAGAATATATAATTACGAATATATATATAACCGTATATTTCAATATGAACATTATGTATTAAAATAGAAAAATCATACTTTTTTTCTGATTTATTTTTTAAAACAATAGGATTAAGATAATTGTGTATAGATTTATAATAAGAATTATTATTACATTGTAAATTATCTTGTACATTATTATAAGTGTTGGTAAAAATGAATTTGTTTATAAATTTTTTATATTTTTTAATTAACCTTGAAAAGATACAAGAAAAATCATTATAACTATTGTTATTATTGTTATTATTGTTTTTGTCATTTTTAACATTTTTTTCATTATTGTCATATTTTTCATATTTTTCATTTTTTTCATATTTTTCATTTTTTTCATATTTTTCATATTTTTCATATTTTTCATTTTTTTCATATTTTTCATATTTTTCATTTTTTTCATGTTTTTCATTTTTATAATTATTAGGCATAAATATATATTTAATTGATATTCGTAAAGAATTTAACGAATTTTCAAATAGACATTTGATAATTTTTTTTTCTTTTTTTAGGAAAAGGATATATTTTTTTTTCCTTTTAGGCATAAGAAAATATAAATAATTATGATGTAATATATTCTTTTGTACATTCATTATTGTGTCGCTTTCAATATATGGTGTTTGTACAAAATTTGAATCTCCTTTATAAAAAGGGCATACTTTTATATTTCCTATGAAATGTTCTAAATAATATTTTAGACTTGCCCAAAAGAATAATTCATTTTTTGTTAAATTCGAAAAGAACATTTGTAATAAACATACATGATTAGTATTATTAAATAAAAAATTATGATTGATTTTGTTTTTACAACATTGACATAAATATTTTTTAAATTTTCTTTCTTTCTTTTTTTTTTTATCTTCATCAATTGATATATTTGAATTTTTTGTTTCGAATGTTATTTTATTAAAATCATTACTATAATTATTATGTATTGAAGATAGACTTTTTTTTTTATAAGAATTTTTTTTTTTTATATCACACATTTCATAATTATATTTATCTTCTGTATGCATCCTATTATATTCATTATGATAATGATTGTTTATATTCATAATATCATTAAACATATAATCATTATTATAAGATATATTATTATTATTATTATTTTCTTGAGACATCATATTTTTCTTTTCCTCATCATTGTCATCAATTATTTCTTCATCTTCTAAATAATTAAATTCGTTAGCTTTCTCATAAAAATAATTGTAATCACTATCTCCAGACTCTTCAGAAACATCACAATATATGTCAGTCATATCATCATCTGAATTATCTATGTAAAGTTTTTTTTTTTTATTTTTAAATATATGATAAAAGTCAAAAAATGTTTCATTCGGTTTATCATCTATACATATATGAACATTGCTTAAAACATTATGAATATATATTTTAAAAAAAAACAAAAAGTTCATATTCCATAATAAAGGAAGATATTTTAATAATATAGGGTTCATATTTTCTTCATTATCATCACACATATTTTTAATTTCAGATGTGTAACTATATTCAATGTTTTCATCAATGAATATTTTCTTATCGTTATGTATATAATACAATTTGAACTTACTTCTATTTTGTATATCCATTTTTTCTTTTTTCCGAATTTTTTTTTTTTTTTCTTCATTATATTGTATACTCAAAGTCATATTAATGTAGAACATTTTTTTTTCTATATATAACCCTACTAAATTATTGAAATTATTATTTTTACAGTACACATAAGTTTTTATATTATCCTTTATTGGAAGAGAGAAATTCTCATTTTTCTTTTTTTTTATCATGATGAAATTCACTTGAATGTTTTTTTATCTGTATTTTTAATATATTAGTAAATAAATTAAAAGTAGACAATTGTTGAAAATAAGGATATAAAAATGAAGTATATACTTATAAATACAGCTTAAACTACATTTTTTTTTTTTTTTTTTTTTTTTTTATTATAATTATGTATTTTATGTAATGCATAAAAAATAAAACATATATTTAATAAACACATATAATAACATTACATGGTTTTTAATATGTCTTCATTAAAACATCATACATTTTTTTGTATTCATAAGATATCCCGCAAATTCACAAAGCAGCATACTATAATACTGTCTGCATATGGACACATATACGTATATATTAATGTATATATTAATGTATATATTAATGTATATATGGTATATATATATATATATAATATTTTTATTTTTATTTATATTAATATTAATATTAATATTTATTATTAATCTATATTAAATAATAATACAAATATTCCTGTATTAAAATTATATATAAACATATATGTATTTATAACGTGCATATTATTTAATTTATAAAAACACACACAGGTAAAAAGGTGCAGTTGAAAAACTTCTCAAATTTAATAGATGATGTTTTCATATATATTATATTTTTTAACAAAAATGTTTTCTTATTTAAATAAAAAAAATAAAAAAGGAAAAATTTTTTAAATAATAATATAATTATTTATATTTGTATATTTGTACATTTATTTGTATATTATCTGTTTTATTATTTATTTTTTTTTTTTTTTTTTTTTTTCATCTTTTTTTTCCCACACCAAATTGATGTTTTTTTTTATATTGCAGACAAATAGGGAAAACATATAAATGTATATTATAAAAAAAAAAAAAAAAAAAAAAAAAAAAAAAAATATATATATATATATATATATATATGTATATTTTTAAAAACATAACGTCTTCTAATATATATCATTTTGAAGAAGCGATTGTTTATATGTATTCTTTGAATGTTATATGAATTATGATAAAAAATATAAGATGTGCTGGAAAGAAAAAAAAAATAAAAAAAAAAAATAATATACGGAAAAGGGTTACTGTATATGTATATGACTTATGGTGACATATAAGTATATATCCATATATATATATATATATATATATATATATATTACAAAAAAAATAAAATAAATATATTATATATATATATATATATTTTTTTTTTATTTTTATGTGTAAAAATAATATCTCTAAAAGGATACATGAAAATAATACATTGAATATGAAAGTGAATAAAAAACATCACTTAGACAACGAGTGTATTTTTAATAATTGCACTCCTCTTTCTACGCCTAGAAGTATATCATCATATATTATGAATTCTAATGAATGTTATGATTATAAAAGAAATAAAATTGAATATATAAATTCTTTAAAAAATTATCCGAGACAATATAATATATTTAAAAATAGTGATATTATTTGTCATATATTATCATTTTTATCATTTACAGAAAGATGGAAATATAAATTATTAAATAAATCTTTTTATCAAGCATTCCATACAAAGTATGCATGGGTTAATGTTGATTTCCGTTTCCTTAATGTTGATTTATTTAATTTTATTAAAAAATATAATAAGCTTTTTTTAAATACATTTTCTTTATCTATGTCTATTACTGGAGATCAAAGTGTAGAAATGATCATAAATTTTATTTTTAAACATTTTAATAAGTTAAAAGACTTAAGATTATATTTCAGAAAAAAAAATGCAAACTTTATATATGAAGGTGTACATCCTATAGTATCTAATTTATTAAATTGTAAATATTTGAAGAATAATAATAGGCAAGAGATGCATAAAAGAAAAAAAAAAAATTCTCTCAATCAAAAAAAAGGATCCCTTACCACCACAAACAACAACAACAATAATAATAATGATAACAATAATAATGATAACAATAATAATGATAACAATAATAATGATAACAACAATAATGATAACAACAATAATGATAACAATAATAATGATAACAATAATGACAATATTAATTGTACTGCTGCTAATCATAATAATAACTCCAGACATAATGGTAATGATTGTAATATACAGTGTAGGGAGAAGGAAGATTTTCAAACGTTCAATATTTCTCCTGATGTACATATAGGAGATGATAATTCATCAAACATATTAAGACATACAAAAAAAAAAAAAATAAATAAACAAATGGATATGTCCTACACACACAAAAAAAAAAATATAGAACACATACATAATAATTATAATTCATACTTGGATAGTGTTAATCATTACAATGATATTCATAATAATCTGTCGGATGATAAGATGAACAATATTGAACAATCAAATACACCAACACATAGTTCTACAGAAAAAGAATGCACTTCATATTCTTATGATCATATTGATTGTAGCTTTGAATTGAATGATCTTCTTTTACAAAATAATTATTATCAAAAGTATTTAGAAAAAAAAAACAAAGAGAACAAAAATGAAATTGTAGAAAAGTATCTTCATATTATACAAAGTAAAAAAATCTGGTCATCAAAACGTTTAAATATCTCTAATAATTTTGAATGTTTAGAAAGACTTATTATTGATGTAGAATTAAAAGGAGAAGAACTTTTATGTTTTGTAGGCAAATTTTATAATTTAAAAGATATTATTATCAGCAAACTTGTATATTCTAATAAATTAAATAGATCACAAAGTATTATTATATTTACTTCTTTTATAGAAAAAATGAAAGAAAATAATATCAGACTTATACAGCTAGGCTTATATTTTAGAAATGAACATAAACCTATCGATTATTTAAATAATGAAAAATTCAGAAAAATATTAAACGAAAGAAAAGAATATGTATACGATATTAATAAAGAGGAAGGGGATGAACTTATTTACATCTTACAAAAAAATCATTTAAATTCTTTGTATTGTCTATGGAGTAATGATTTGTTTATATCTTTTGAGATGTATGAACAGATCAAAAAGTTCAAGTACGCTCAGAAAAATGAAATATACATATAAATATATGTTATATTATATTATATTATATTATATCATCATGTTTTTTTTTATTTTCTTACAGCAATTTAAAAATATGGATACTCCCAGGATGGCGTGCCTTATCACTAGCAAAACAGTAAAGTTATAAAATTGTTGTATTTGAATATTTATATTTACAAATATGAGATATATATTATTAATATATATATATATATATATATAATATCTTTTTCTTTTTCTGCTTTTTTTTTTTTTTTTTTTTTTTTTTCTATTATTTTTGCTCTTGTAAATAAAAATTTTCTACTAATCTAACTACACAATGTATTTTTTATAATAATTTTATAAGTACATAGAAAATTTATATATTTAAGGAAAATATTATTCATATATATATATATATATATATATATATATATATATATATATATTATTATTATTATTATTATTTTGCTTTTTTTTTTTTTTTTTTTTTTTTTTTTTGTTATATTTGAGGATCATACTATCTTTATGATATTTTGTGTAATTTTAAATTTATACATTTATTAATAAATCTTTTTTTATTCCTCTTTTTACATTCCATTTTCATTTTACTTAATTTTTATTTTTTGTGTGTTTCAATATTATTTATTTATGCATATGTTTAGTTTATTTTTTTTAATTCATATATTAAAAAATTTGACAATTTGTAGAAAAAAAATAATAAAATAATAAAATAAAATAAACTTAAATTTGATTATATATAAATAAACATATTTATTCAATCTTGATAATACATTATAAATATTTTTAAATTATTTTATATATATGAATAGATTTTATTACATCAATATTAAAAAAAAGGATTACAAATATTCATTGAATTAAAAAAAAATATATACATATATATGTATTATATGTATATATTGTGGATATATATATATATATATATATATATATATATATATATATTTTTCTAAAAAGACAACTAGCTAACTAATCAAAAAGAAAAAAAAAAAAAAAAAAATTGTATGTACAACTTTTATGAATATGTAGAAATATTATGAACTGTTCATAAAAAAT
Organism: Plasmodium blacklocki (nom. inval.); assembly: GCA_900097035.1. Taxonomy (NCBI): domain Eukaryota; phylum Apicomplexa; class Aconoidasida; order Haemosporida; family Plasmodiidae; genus Plasmodium; species Plasmodium blacklocki (nom. inval.). The sequence goes on from LT969555.1 coordinate 582,109, forward strand.
ATAGGGTATATAAAAGCTATTCTTTTAAATTTTATGATAAATGAACAAAAGAAAAAATAAAAATAGAATGTGTTACAATAAAAATAAGAATAAATTAAAAGACAAATAAATAATGAAAAAAAGAAAAGGTAAAAAAAAAAAAAAAAAAAATGCATACAAATATGTTAATATTTATATATATTAGTTTGATTAATTTTTCTGTTTCGTTGAGGTATCTTGATAATACTGACAATTGTTTGTAAGTGTACATTTTTCACACAAAGGTTTTTTACCCTTACAAATAACTTGACCAAAGCCCACCAAAACGTGATTTATTTCTGACCACAATTCCTTCTGTACATAACTTTTTAATTTCATTTGTGTATCTAGCTCATTTTTTGAATTTACCCAATTTAGCCGGTTAGCTATTCTGTGCACATGTATGTCCACTGCTATTCCTTCATGTTTATTTAATGCTGTTTGTAAAATGAGTTGTGCAATTTTTTCTCCTATACCTGGTAAATTTTTTAATTCTTCATACGTATGCGGAATATCTGAATTATATTTATTTTTTAAAATATGACAGATTTGCAAAATTTGTTTTGCTTTTACATTATAAAATCCAATACCATAAATTAATTTTTTCAATTGTTCTTCTGTTGTATTTAAAATATTATGAACAGTTAATCCGTGTTTTTTTAATTTTTCCATTACCATAGCAGTCATTTCATCTTTTGTTCTTGATGAGAGCATACAAGAAATTAATGTTTGAAATCTGAATACTTTCATGTCGTTTGTTTTTTCACTTAATTTATCACATCCGTATTTATCTACAGGAGCAATGATATCTTTTCTCATATCTTTTAATTTATTATATGTTAACAAAAAATGTGCCCTTTTAAGTTCGACATGTTTTTCATCTATATTTTTTTGATGTCCATTTGTTTGATGTCCATTTGTTTGATTTCCATTTGTTTGATCTCCATTTGTTTGATCTCCATTTGTTTGACCTACATTTGTTTGACCTACATTTGTTTGATCTCCATTTGTTTGATCTCCATTTGTTTGATCTCCATTTGTTTGATCTCCATTTGTTTGATCTCCATTTGTTTGATCCCTATTTGTTTGATCTCCATTTGTTTGACCTACATTTGTTTTATCATCTTTACTTTTATCATTTTTAACATTCTTGTTTTTCTTTTTTTTTAACTCCTCCATGTGTTTGATACCCTCTTCTAATACTGTTTGATCTTTTTCTCTTTTCATTTGTTTTTGTTTTATTATATATTCTGTTTTAACTTTTCTTTTATTTAATAATGAATGGTTCATATGTTCATTTTTATTTCCTTTTTTTGTTAAATTCATATTTTTATATATACCTTCTTCATCTGATTTATCTTTGCAATGTGATTTTATGTCATCATTTGATGGATAAGAAGTTTGTTCATTTTTAATATTAATTTTATATAATATATTATTATTTTCTTGTTTTTCATCTAACATAAAATTTTTCATATGAGCATTTTTTTCTCTTTTTTCATATCGTATTTGTATTTTTTTTATTTTATTATTCCTAAAATATATTGATGGTTTTTCCATCTTTAGAAAATATAAGTTTAATACGCATATTTTGTTAAGATAAGGAAATAATTTCATGTAAATATAAAAGATAATGATAAAAGAGACATTTTAAAAAATTGAATTAAAAATTAAATTAAAAATTACAAAGTTGATTCGTATGACATTTTTTTTGTGTTGAAAAAAAATGAAACTGTTATAAATAAATATATATATTATATATATTATATATATATATATATATTTATTTATATATATATTTATTTATATATCATAATGACAAACAATGTATTTTATTCTTTTTTTAAAAAAGAATTATTTATAAAGGGGGTATTTTTTTTTTTTTTTTACTAAAAAAAAGAATAAGAATTACATAATTATCTTTCACATGAGAAGAAATTTTATATTATATTATATAAAAATGTGTTACATTTTTTCCGTATGGGTATATATATTAAAACATTTCTTTGATTTTTCAATAAAAACAACATAACACATATAAATTATATATATATATATATATATATATATATTGTTTTTTTTTTATTATTTTTTTTTTTTTTTTGTTAAATTGTTTTTTAAAATTTTTTAATAATTAATATATTATGTATATATATATATATATATATATATATATATATGTATTTATTTATATAATTATATATTTAATATATATATTGTAATGGATAAACACAATTGTCTTTCCTTTTAATTTTAATTTTAATTTTATATTTAAAAAAAAAAAAAAAAAAAAGACAATATATTTTGAAAATTTGAAATTTTTTAATTAAACAATTTTTTTTATTATTATCCATTTTAATAATTATTATGTTTTTGTAACTTGTTTCTTTCTTTTCTTTTTTATATTAAAATTTATATTTTTTTGTTTCATATATGGTAATTATATATTATACATATATATATATATATATATATATATATATACATATATTTTATTTTTAAATAAATATTTTAACATGATTCATTCAATTTGTATCATCACACTTGTAGTTTTTTTTTTTTTTTTTTTTTTTTTTTTTTTTTTGAACTGTTGCAAGTATAAGTGTAATTAATATAATTCTATTTTATTAAAAATTTTCTTTCCTTTTTGCTGCTAGTCTTCTGTTTATTTTATATTATTTTATTTTTTTATTTTATTTTTTTATTTTATTTTTTTATTCTTTTCTTAAAAATGAAATACTGAAGAAAATGAATAAAACAACAAATTTGTTCAAAGATGAAACGGAAAAGGCTATTGTTCATTTTATTGTATACCTTATAGGTTATAATAAAAATATATATATATATATATATATTTATATATTTATTTATTTAATGTGTACACATATATATAATATATACATATAAAAAAGTATACACACATAAAATATATATACATAATATACATATATATAATATACATAAATATACTTATATATTTATTTACAAACCATAATTTGTCAAAATATACACATATAATATATATCCTCCAAAATTTTCTACTTTGTAGGTATTGTTCTTATACTTTGTGTTTATTACAACTATATAATTTTAAAGTATTATTTTTATTCCTTGTTTTGGGCTTTTATTATTTCCATTCCCTTACATCATGTGAAAGTTAAATTAAAAGAATTTTTCAAAAAGAAAATTATAAAAAAGAAAAAAAATACAAAAAGCGTGAATGGAAAAACGTACCAGTACATTCCAAATGAAAAATATGAAACATGTAATAAATATAGAAATGAAAAATTAATAAAAAATAAAGAACCTGATATTATTGAAGATGATCATTTATTACATTGCTTAAATTACAAAGATGGACATACTAATATTATAAAAAAAAAAAAAGATTCATATAAAAAAACAAAAACAAATAATTGTACCAAAGAAAATAAGAATGAAGATAAATATGAAATATTTCAGAAATATACAAATAATACACAACATGAAGATGAATTAATCTTAAAAAATAAAGCTAGCTATATTTGTAAAAAGGCATTTTATAATCTTGTAAAAAATGTAAGAAAAGAATTAGATATTTATTTATATATATTTTTTTTAATAATAAAACCAATTTATAAAAAAGAAGAAAAAAAAGATAATTTTAATAACAGCTTTGATAGTTATGAAAATGGTAATGATAGTGAAATATATTTTTTAATTTTACATAGATTTATTTTTTTCTATATTCTAAGAGGTATGTTTTATAAATATAAAGAATTCTTATTATCTATATCATCATGTATTTTCTTTTTATATGTATTTTATAAAATTATCAAAATCATTTGGTTCCAGTACTTTTATAAAATATATAGAAAATATTATGAAAAATATTCTTTCCTTTTTACTTTTGATCTTTCATTTATTTATAAAAGATATCTGAATGATATATTAACCATATTGATTATCATATTAGCTATTATTATCTTTTCTTCTATTTCTGTTTTTTTTATTTTTAATATATATGGAGAATCTGTTTATATAATAAATTCCCTGAACAATTACCTCTCGGTCAATTTCAAAAACGTAAGAAAAAAGTGGACACATATAAAGAGTTGAAAAATGGAGTGCATTCATATGAATATATAAATAATAAAATACGCACATTATACATATATACATATATACATTATACATATATACATATGCACATTATACATATATATACACATATACATATATAAATATGCACATTATACATATATACACATATACATATATACACATATACATATATACACATATACATATATACACATATACATATATACACATATACATATATACACATATACATATATACACATATACATATATACACATATAAATATATACACGTATACATATATACATATGCACATTATACATATATACATATTTCCTTTTTGTAGGCGGCCATTATTAAAAACTTCAAAAGGTTTTACAAGAAAAGAGGGAAGGAAGACATAGAAAATTTATACGAACTTGTTGATTTAAGCAAGGTACCTTTTTTGAGCAACACTATGATATCTTCCATATATAGCCATTTAAAAAGAGCAATAGATATTTATGAAAATATATATTTATACAACTTCACAAAAAATAAAAACGTATCATTAAAAGCTTGTTGCTTATCTTTACTTGTTAAAAGATTTCTCATCATTAAAAATAATAATTTGTACAATGTTAAAAAATTCGTTCTAGCTTTAAACGAACAAAAAAAACATATACTTGAAAAAAATCATGATTTTAAAAATGACAAATGTATGGATAAGGAAGAAAATCAAAAAAATGTTTTCTTCAGCTTAAAAAAAATAATTCAATATCTATCAAAAAATAAATTCTTCTCCAGTAATAAATCAAAAGATATCGTTGAAGATAGTAATAATAATAATAATAATGATAAAACTAGTCAAACTAATCAAACTAATCAAATTAATCAAAATAATCAAAATAATCAAAATAAAAATAATAGTGTAAGCCAAAATATTTTTAAAATCGTTTTTGATAATTTAGTAGGACAGTATGGTAATGTGGAAAAGAAACAAAATGGAAATTCACCTGAACGAGCTAGCCATGAAAGTGAAGAGGAAAAAAAAAAAAAAAAAATTAATCAAAAGGATGATTTGGCTAGCTCAGAAAAGGACAAAGAAATGAATAAAAAGAAAGATGGTATGGATAAAACAAAATATAATGATAATAAAAATAAAGATAGTGATGATGAAAAGAAAGATATACAAGGGTTAAAAAATATGAGCAAAGAAAAAACAAGTAATAATTTTATGCTTAATATATATGACCCAGCAAAAGAACGAAATTTCAAAATAAAAGAATTTATGAGTTATGTAAATAATCTATTTTTATCATTAAAAAAAATTGAAGATTTGGGTAAATTAACAAAATTTTTAATATTTAATAATAGTTATGGTTTATTAAAAATAATGATTTTTTTTGTATTAATATTTTTTAATTTCTTTATGTTTACATTTGATGCAATTGTTCAGGCAGTGATTTTTTTTACAGCATTATATTATTTAATATCATCTAAAAAATCAGTATTAAATTATTTAAAGGATGTATTATTAGTAGTAGATCCATCAAGTATTTTTTTTTACAATATTACAAATAATTTAAAGGCAATTATAATATGTACCTTGAAAAGAATATATTTTTATACATTATATATTTGGTTAATATTTTCTTTTTTTCAGTTTCCAATCATATATGTACCAACATTATTATGTATTATTTTATCACTCATACCAGTTATATCTCCAGAAATATTAATTCTTGTAATTATATTACATTTATGGATAATCAAAAAACAAAAAATTATATCACTTATACTTTTTATAGTCAATTTTTTTATTTATTGTTATTTCAGTACAAGTATTTATAATGAAATACCACACACACATGCATGGTTGGTTTCATTATCTTTATTCTTGTCTATTAGTACCTTTGGATCTAAGGGATTAATATTAGGTCCTTTGATTGGATCAATCCCTTTAATATTACATCAAGTTGCTATTCATAAAAATAAATCTGTACAATCCAAAAAAAAGAAAAAGGAAAAAGGAAAAAAAAAATTAAGTAAAAATGATCAAATAATGAAAAAATATACTCATAAACAACTACAAAAAAAATTCAACCAATTTCATAATATCATTAAATATTCTGAACAAAAATATAAAAAATTTAAAAAGAAAAGAAATGAAAAAGCACTCTTATGGAAAAATAAACTTGATAACTTATATAAATTAATAGAAATCAATAGAAGTAATATTCATATGTATCAAATGGATGAAAAAAAAAGCACTTATAATAATAAAGCTGATCAAATTTTAAAAAGAAAAATTTCTCCATTCCAACAAATCCTTTATGATGATTTTATTCATAAAGAAGATCATAAATTAGCTCTCTACTTTTATAAAAGAAATAAAGAAATTAATAAAGGAAAAAAAACTAATCATAATTTAATCTCAAAAAAAATACATAAAACAACAAAAGCACACAAACATAAATTCCAATATAATAAAAGAACAAAAAGTTTAATATATCTATATGATAAATTTCAGCAAAATCTTGATTTCCTTTTCTCATGTATAACAAGCAATCATTAATCATATCCACCAAATGAATAAGATATGATAAGATATGATATGATAAGATATGATAAGATATGATATGATATGATAAGATATGATATGATAAGATAAGATAATATTATATTATATTGAATGAAAAAATAAATATTTTTATGTATCTACTTTTTTATATTATATATATATGACTCCTCTAATTTGAAGTATAATATTTATTTATCTTCCAAAAAATATGAAAACATTTATATATTTTATATATATAATATCATACATACATATATATGTATGTATATATAATTTTTTTTTTTTTTTTTTTTAATTTTTCAATGATGAACCCCATATTGTATGTATATAATATACAAATAAATATCACATACTAAATGATTTTTGAAAATATTTATAATTCCTCACATTTTATTATAATTTTTTTTTTTTTAATTTTATTTTTTATCATTCTCTTTTAAAAAAAAAAATAAATAAAATTATTTATTAATTATAGATAATATATGTATATATATATATATATATATTTATTTATTTGTTTTTATATTTATTTTTCAAAGAATATTATTAAAAAAAGAATAATAAATATGCCCTTTGACCATAATAAAAAATACATAAAATAAAAAAAAAATGTTATATACATATTATATATATATATTATATTATGTAATAATTATATATATTTTTAAATTTTAATTGTTTTTTTTTTATTTTCATGTTGTTCTATATTATTTTCAAACAAATATTTTTTTATTTCTCATAATTAGAAAATATATATATAAATATATTTTTTTTTTTTTTTTTAATAATAAATTTTTAATAATATTCAAGTATTTAAAAAAAAAAAAAAAAAAACATCTATATTTATATATATGTTATATATATATATATATATATATATATATAATGAATGACAAATCGCTTTTTACCGTTCCACGTTATTTGCCTGATGTCGATTTAAACAAGGATGAATATATTAATAAAAAACAAAAAAATGTGATAGAAGATAAAATAAATAAAAAGAATAAAGAGATTTCTGTAAGTAAACCAAAGGAAGTAACAGAATATAATGACATTGATGAAGAAAGTGATGAGATTATATATCATGAGAAATTAGACACAGACGAACAAATCTGGTATACGAATTTAATAAAGAATAAAAAAAGTGATAGCAAAATTATAAGTTCAGATAATGAACTAGGGGAAGAGAATGAAGAAGAAGAAAATGTTATTATTTGTACCGATTCAATATTAAAAAATATTTATCCATTTTTTAAAACTGAAGAAGATGTAACTTATGGTCGGCAAAAAAAAGAATTGAAAAAATTTATTAAAAATGCCTCTTAAGTTATTCAGAAAGAAAAAAAAAAAAAAAAAAAAAAAATTCTATATATATATATATTTAATTATTTATTTTAAAAGAATATCTAAATCTTTTTGTTTTTTATTTTTTTAAAAACTTTTTTTTTGTTTAAATATATATTATTGAGTATAATTACCCATTTGATAAATAAACAGTAATGGGGTGCGTATCTCATTATTTGTGTACTAAACAAATAAAAATAAAATATATATATATGTATATATTTATTTATTTATTTATTTATTTTCATTACAAAATATATCATCTGGTAAAAACATTATGTTTAATCCGTTATCCACATATATTGTCTGCCCAGTTATCGCACGACTCTCTCGAGATAACAAAAATGATGCTACAGATCCAATATCTGTTGATAATAACTTTTGACGCAATGGAGCATACTTTTCTGAATATTCTATTGCATAATCTATAAATGTATAATTTTGGCTAGCTGAATTTTTTTTTTCTTCCTTTTCACCTGAATTGTTCATAATATTATGAACATTATGACTAGTCATATTTTTATTTTGATTTGTATTATTTTCATATGGATTGTTTAATTTATTAATAGCAGTAGCTGCTCTTGATTTGAGTGGTCCTGCACTGATAGTATTAATTCTGATATTATAATTTCTTCCTAGATGATAAGCTAAAACTCTGGTATCAGATTCGAGTGCAGCTTTAGCGCTGGACATACCTCCACCATAACCTGGCACAACTTTTTGACTAGCATGGTATGTTAATGAAATAATGCTGGATTGAGGTTTCATAATATTGACAAAATATTTACATAATGATATTAAAGAGTAGGAACTTTTACTAAGAGCATCTAAATAACCTTTTCGACTGGTATTTAATAAATCTTTTTGAACTTCTTTAGCATTAGCTAAAGAATGAACGAGCATATTAATTTTTCCATATTTCTGATGTATTAAATTGGCTACATCTTCTATAGTATAATTCTGTAACATATTATATCTTTTATTATTTTTCGTTTCTTCATCTATATCATTAGAAGTATCAAAAGAAGCGTCAAAAGGTAACATGTCTAATATATTCATTTTCTTATCTTTATCAATAATCATATCATTGTCAAATTTCCCGTTTTTATAATTTTTCATAAAAATATTATAAACAGGAGGCCAAATACCGAAAATTATTTTTACATTTCTTTTGGATAATTCTTTAGCAATACCCCATCCGTATCCATTTGTATCCCCTATACCAGCAATAAAACAAATATCTTCATTTTTATTTTCTTCCTTTATTTTGTTTATGTTTGATATATCTTGTTCTTCTCTAACCATATAATGATTATTATCGTGTGTATTATTCATATTATTTACGTGTTTCATTTTGTTTCCTATAAATATGTTTTGACGTTTTTCTTTTCTATAAAATGCTTTTTCCTTATCTCGTATCTGTTCATTCTGAAGAACCTTATGGAATGTCTTTCGAGTATTATTCTGGATAAAGCACGCAAT
>LT969555.1:596599-636599 GCA_900097035.1 Plasmodium blacklocki (nom. inval.)
AAAGGAATAAATACAATAAATAATGTTGTTATTATTTCATACTTTTGTAATAATATAGGGAAATATAAAAATAAATTTTTTTCTACATATATACATAAAAAAAAATATATTATATACATATATATATAAGAACTATTAATTATATTCTCTTTACTATTATTTATCGTACTTTTTAAAATATTATAATCATTTATATCTAATTTATTTATACAATTATTATAACATAAAGACAAATAATTTTTTATATCTTTTCTTTTGTTTATTATAAATTTTATTGATGATTTTGTTTTTGCATTTTTATAAATTAAAAGAATATACTTTTTGTAAATCTCAACTTGTATTAATTCGTATGATTTGTGTTCTTCCCTTCCATATATTTGATACATTTTCCAATTCGCATTATTATCATTATTATTGTTATTATAATTATTGTTATTATAATTATTGTTATTATAATTATTGTTATTATAATTATTGTTATTATTATTGTTATTATTATTATTATTATTATTATTATCATCATCATTATTATTATTATCATCATTATTATTATTATCATCATTATTATTATTATCATCATTATTATTATTATCATCATTATTATTATTATCATCATTATTATTATTATCATCATTATTATTATTATCATCATCATTATTATTATCATCATCATTATTATTATTATCATCATTATTATAATCATCATCATTAGTATCATTATATTTTCCTGGTGTAGTATTTTTTTTTTCATCTATAGCTCGATTCATTATTAAATTATACTCTTTTTCTTGGTTAACCCCGAGCTCCTTATTATATTTTAATATTATATCATAATATCTTCTTGACAGTTCATATAAATATTTTTCATAATGTAAAGAATATGCCGATTCATTCTTTCTTATTTCTTTTCCATATATAAACACCTCGTCATTCTCAAGCTTTTTATTTAAGTCAGGTATATATGAAGGAAGGTCAAATATATAAATTAAGTTAAAGGGACATATCAAAAGATATGCAAGTATATTCATATTGGTCATTATCTTATACACATGTACCTTAAAAAAAATCAAAACACAACAAAAAAAATTAATTTATAAAAATAGGGAATATATCTTTCTTTTCATTGTTATATGAATTATTTATCAAACACACCTTGACTTCCCCACATGGTCATTTTATAAAACAAACCCACAAAAAAAAATTTTAAATATGAAAAATATTAAAAATGTATAAATATAAAAAATATATAAATATAAAAAATATATAAATATAAAAAATATATAAATATAAAAAATATATAAATATAAAAAATATATAAATATAAAAAATATATAAATATAAAAAATATATAAATATATGGTATATGTAATACATATATATTATATATATATATATATATATATATATATATTTTTTTTTTCTTTTTGTGTTTGTTTTAATCTGATAAAATGTTATATATTTTTTTAGTTTATCTATTTAAAAGGCGAGTTTCCATTTTTTTATCCTTTTATTAATGAGTAAGGATTTTGAGTTTTTTTTTTTTTTTTTTATGTTATGAAATATATAAATTTAATTATATATAATATATATATGGAAAAAATATAAAATTATAAAATATAATAAAATATTAAAATATTATAAAAAATAAAAATATACCTCAAAAAAGTATTAAATAAATATATACATATATATATATATATATATATATATATTATAAATATATTATAATATTGCTGTATATTTTTAAAAAACTACTTTACAACAAAGATTACTAAAGACTTAATATTTTATATAATAACAAATAAGAAAAAAAAGGAAAAATTTATATATTCAAAAGATAGGACAAATAAAATATATTAAACGAAAATAATTTGTTTATTTTTATTTTTATTTTATTAATGCAACAGCCAAAAAATATGATGGAGGCATCGAATTAAGTGGAATAAAATACAATGGTATATAATCGAAACGCTGAAAAAAAAAAAAAAAAAAAATATTATATAAAAATATTTACATATTATATATATTTATATAACATATTACATATATTTATATAACATATTATATATATTTATATAACATATTATATATATTTATATAACATATTATATATATTTATATAACATATTATATATGTATATTTCCATGTGTAATTAATTATTTTCTTTATTTTATATACCTTGTATACCCTACGTATCTTTCCTTTTTTTTTATTTGTATTAATAATAACAGTGATCTAAAAAAATAAAATAAAAAAAAATAAAAATATTACAATGTAAAAATATTAATAAATGAAACTGTCCATTTAATTTATTTAATTTTTTTTTTTTTTTTTTTACCTCTTGCTTTGCAACGTTTGGCTGAATAACATAATTGTACAGATACTTCTACGAAAAAAAAAAAAAAAAAAAAATATATAATATATAATATATATATATATATATATATATATGCTTATTTATGTATTCATTTATTTTATCTTTTATTAAAAAAATGAAAAAAAAAAAAAAACTAGGTATAAATTTACCAAGTGGTCCTTATTCATTTTATGAAAATGTTTTTCAAAACCAGAATGATACAAATTCTGAAGAAAAAAAAAAAAAAAAATTATAATAATATAAATATTATATATACACATATATATCTTTTCTTTTTACAATAATTGTAAATTTCTATTTTACATTTTCAAAAGAAAAAGATTTGAAATATATTGAAGACTTTTCCTTGTATATGTCCATAATTATTCCTATAAGAACATAAAAAAAAAATATTATATATTACATATATATTACATATATATATATATATATATATATATATATGTAGATAAAAAAAAATGGTACCTCTATTATATCCGGGACAGGACAGTTTTTGTAAATACAAACAGAAAAACGCCTTAAAAAAAAGAAAAATAAATAAATCAATAAATAAATATACATATATATATATATATATATATATGTACCTTCTTCTTTTTTTGATCATGTATTTTATTTCTTACAATTTCACAGTCCACTTGAGCTTTCTTCGATTTTGCTTTACAGTTATTACAGTTTTCACAAATTTTTTCAAGTATGCCCTGTACAAAAATGAATAATTAAATATAAATATATAAGTATATACATATATATATATATACATATATTTATTTATATATATATTTATTTATATATTTATTTATTTATTTATTCATCTAATATCATACATATAAAAAAATGTGTGCCGTAAAATACAAAATACATAACATTTTACACACTTATAAGTGTTGCATATGAACTTACCACATCAGGATTTTCTGTGCTCTTCAATATTTCCTGCTCTGTACATAAATTTTCATTCAATTTTTGCTCATCAGATATAATTTTTTTGATTACTCGATGAACTAATATATCTGGATATCTTCTTATAGGAGATGTAAAGTGAGTATACAACAAAAAGGAAAGCGCATAATGATATGTACTCATATTATTATCCTTTATATATTTATATGTATGATACTCTGCTCTAACCATCTTTTTCTTCATATATGCTGATACAATATCATATATATTATTTTTCTTTTGTTTAAAGTATTTTTTATTCTCATCCAAAAATTTCATAATTTGTCGTAAGTCATGAAATTCAAAATGAATATCACTTTTTTTTAATAAATCCATTATATCATTTATATCAATTGCATCATTTAAATTATGCGATCTAAATACTGATATGTCCCTGTACTTACTAAAATACTGACGTATTGCTATAAGTTTATTAGCACTTAACATTAATTCTTCTATCATATAATTTGAAAAAGTATACTTCTTACGAACTATTCCTATAGGACTTCGGGAATTTGATAATATAAAATTTATCTTGTCATTATTAAAAAACATGGAACCATTATTTCTTCTAATATTTCGAGCTCCTTTTGTTATTTTATGCATATCATATAAATGTTTTATTATACTAAACATTTGTTTATATGTTAATTTATGTTTCATATTATTCAAATTCTCAAAGATTTTTAATAAACCATCTATACCTTTCTTCACCTCCTGTATTTTTAACAAATAAGAAATTATAATTTTTTTTTTTTCCTTTTTATTCAAACTTAATACCTTATTATTACAACATGTATCGCTCTTATTATTCCACTTGCATTCTGGAAAAACATTAAATGTATATCCATCTGACAATTTTTTCTTTGTATCCTCACAATATGTTTTGTATTGTGCATATATATTGTTTTCATTGGGTAATGTACAATTGGATGAATTATGTATATGGTCAGAAATAATATCATTTTGTTCATGTAAATTATAACCATGTTCATGCAAAATATTATTCTGTTCATGCAAAATATTTTTTTGTTCATGCAAAATATTTTTTTGTTCATGCAAAATATTTTTTTGTTCATGCAAATTATTTTCCTGTTCATCCAAATTATTATTCTGTTCATTCAAATTATTATTCTGTCCATTCAAATTATTATTCTGTCCATTCAAATTATTATTCTGTCCATCCAAATTATTATCTTGTCCATTCGAATTACCACTTTCAGAATTTTTCTTTTCCTTACTACAATTTTTATAAAAATGCAAATTTAAAAATCGTCTATAAATACTAGTCTTTTTCTTAATAATATCTTGTCTTTCTTCTTTTTCCTTATTATCATTTGTAATTTCGTTATGCTTTGCTTCTTTTATTAGTTGATTAATAGTATTGTCCACATTGAGCTTATAAGCATGTTTCATATTGTCATTATCATTTTGCATTAATTTATCATATGAGTTATTATTTAGTATATGCTTAAATTTTTCTTTTTTCAATTTGTTAATTAATTGTTTAATTTTTACATAGTATCTTATGATAAAATAGACTTCTTCATAAGAAAATTTAACTTTACTATTTATAATACTTTCTTTAATAAAAAAGGAGTTATGATCAATTTTCCCTGAGCTATCCATATAAAAGAAAATGGATAAGCACAAGCGATTATTTACTGGATCTAAGCTACATAATTCTTCACTTAAAATTTTAGATATCATTGGAAAACATGTATGAGTTAAATAAATGGTCATCGCTCTATTACGTGCATCAATATCTAGAGAAGAATTCTCTTTGATAAAAAAAGACACATCAGTTATATGTACACCTACTTCATATAAATTATATTTATTCCATTCTTCTTTTTTCATTTCATTTATAATATCATTTATATTTATATATTTTTTACATTTCTCACAAAATAAATCATGATCTTCAAAATATTTATATCCAATATCTTTATTGTATTCATTTTTGAAGAATGTTTCATAATTTAAAGTTCCCCTTTTATTTTCATTAGCAGGGTTATTTATGTTAATTTTTTTTTTATTTACTTCATGTAATGGTTTTTGTATTTTTGATAGTGTTTCGTCATCGTTTAATACTTTTCTATTCTTTAAAATAGTTTCATAATCACTATTATCTAAAAATATTTTTTCAAACTTCAACCTTCGATTTTTTTCTTCTATTTCTAAATCTTCTCTTTTCTCATTGATGTCTTGAATATGGTTAACATTTTTTAAGTCTCTAATTAATTGTTCTTCTAGTTGATCTTGAATTTTTTCTTTTTGTGTATACTTTGAATTTTTTCGTCTTTCTTTACTTTCAACACTTTCATCATCTTGTTTTGAAATAAAATTGAAGATATCGTCATGGTTGGTTTCACACGCGCTGTGAGTATCATATTTATTTTTATTGTCTTTTACATTTTTTTTGTTCTTTGTATTTTTCTTTTTCTTTGTATTTTTCTTTTTCTTTGTATTTTTCTTTTTTTTTATATTTTTCTTTTTTTTTTCGTTTTGATTACTGTATATGGTTAACATTTCTTTGTAAGCATCATCTCTGGAATTATCTTCAAAGAGGCTACCAAAATGTTCAGTGTATGCATTTTTTTTTTTAATGGGCACTCCTTCTACATTAATATTATTATGGTTCATAATTTTATTATTGTTCTTATTATTTCTTTTGATGTTTTTGTTTATTTTTGCCCCTTTAAAGTCATATATATTATTTAATACACTTTCAGTGTCTGATGGTATTATGTCACCATATTTGTTAGATGTAAAAAAGAAATCATCTACATCGTTATGGACATCTTCATCTACATTTGCATATTCATCTACATTTGCATATTCATCTACATTTGCATATTCATCTACATTTGCATATTCATCTTCATCTGCATATTCATCTACATTTGCATATTCATCTACATTTGCATATTCATCTACATCTTCTTCTTCATCTACATCTTCTTCTCCATCTACATCTTCTTCTTCATCTACATCTTCATTTTCATCACTGTCATCCTTATTACATCTTTTATGGTTATTATCATTATAATTGTTGTGCATATATTCATCACTATTTATATCCATTTTAAAATTTTTTTCATTGATTATATGATTCATTATATCGTTACACCTAGGCTGATTTGTGTTTATATTTGTACATGTAATTTTCGATGTTCTCAATTGTCTTTTTTGTTCATCGGAGAACTTATTATTATATTTATTATGTTGTGAAGTATTCTTCATATTGTCTGATAAGAAAGAGGATGATTGTATATTATTGAACGATTCTTTTTTTTTTATCATATATGTGATATTTTCTTTTAATTTTTTCTTTTTATTTTTTTTTTCCTTTTTATATTTTTTTTCTTTCAAGAAGGAACCATATTTAACATTTTCTATATCCTTGACACATGTACTTTTCTTGAGGTTTTCAAAAAAATTATTATCATCATGATTTTTATATAAAGAAATATTTTTTTTTAAAATCAATTCTTCAATATCTCCATTATGAGCTATTAAATTATGAACAATTTGAATATAATAATTACAACTAATAATTTTTTTCCTGCTAATCTTACTAATGTTTATAGCATCATCTAAATCTCTTGCTGTATCTGGATCAATTGTAAAAATACAAGTATTTGTTAAATCAGTTCTTTTTTTTATTTGTTCAGAAATTATTTCTTTATATGTATCTTTATTTTTTAGATCTTTTAAATATTGATCTTCTAAAGCATCTTTCAAATTAAAATTCAAGTTATGATTTAATAAAATTGCGTTTTGCATATTATGAAATATATCATTTTGTCCAAGAATTTCTACAATTTTTCCTTCTGGATATGGATCATTAATATTCCACACAAATATTTTTATATAAACTAATTGATTAGATATATCAGATATATTATATTTATTCATAAATTTAATTATATCTTCATTTAATACTTTTATTAATGGTATGTTTTTTTTAAATGGTATTGCAACATTATACTTTTTATTCTTTATCTTATCTCGAAATATACATACATATTTTATATCTGATCCATTATGTTCTTCAATATATAATATTTTTCCACATGTTTCTTCATCTGTACTTTTCTTTATTTTCACAACAACAGAATCTCCATCTAATGCTCTATTCATATCTCTTTTGCTTTTTATATGAACCTTCTTGTTGTCAAAAAGGATGAATCCATAGTCGCTTCTTCTAACATTAAGTATACCCTAGAAAAAAAACAAAATAAAAAATAAGAAAATAAAAAATAAGAAAATAAAAAATAAGAAAATAAAAAATAAGAAAATAAAAAATAAGAAAATAAAAAAATAAAGACATAAAAAAATAAAAACATAAAAAGATAAAAAAATAAAAAAATATAAAGATAAAAAAAATAAAAAAATATATACACAAATATTTCACATATATATGTAAATATAAGACATTTCAAATGTATTTAATTTTTTTTATTCTTGTGCTTATTATTCATAATGTAATATATAATACATATTATTATTAATATATGCACATGGAGTATATCATTTAATTTAATTTAATTTAATTTAATTTTGTTTTCTTTTATTTTTTTCTTTTAATTTACCCTTATATATTTTTTATTTATTATTCCTTCTATTGCCTTCTCTTGAGTTATATATTCATCATATATACTTAAATCATTTTTTTGTTTTTTTTTGCTTTTTTTTTCATGTGTTCCTACTTCTATAAAATTATATTCATAATCTGGTTTTAATTTTTTATTAACAGCATAATGTTCATCTGATGATGTATATGATTCTTTATTTTCCTTCTTCTTTATCTTGTCGAGATGTACATTTTTAATAGATTTCTTTTTGAATTCATTCCTTTTTTGTTCATTTTCTTTGATTTGTTTTTTTTTTTCTTTGATTTGTTTTTTTTTTTCTTTGATTTTTTTTTCATTTTCTTTGATTTGTTTTTTTTTTTCTTTGATTTTTTTTTCATTTTCTTTCATTTGTTTTTTCTTTTCTTTCAATTCTTTTTTTCTTTTTTCTTTCATTTCTAATTTTTTTTTTTCTCTGATTTCTTTCCTTTTCTCCTTTCGTTCTCTTTTTCTTTCTTTCCTATCTCTTTTTCTTTCCTTTTTTTTTTCTTTTTTGCTTTTCTTTTTTTTTTCTTTTTGTTTATCAATATTTTCGTCAAGTATCTGTGCTTTTTGTTTATCTATGGAGGTTTCATCCATGTGAATATTTTTTACAACATTTGAAAATTGTTTATTCAAATTATTGATAGCGTTAAATAAATTATAATTATAAACAACGCTGTCAGCACTATCTGTATTGGTATCAGTACCATGACTTTTATCTTTTGATAACCTGGGACTTTTCATAGATTGGCTGATATCTTTTTCATAAATTTTTTTTTTTTTTTTTTTCTTTTTTTTCAATTTTGTATTATCAGTACTAATGGATTCTTTTGTATTATTGTTAAAGGTGTTCATAAAATCCTGAAAATAATTTTTTTTTCTCTTATCAATTTTGGAGTGTATATCTAAAGAATCATCACAAGGAGAATGTGTTTTATTATGAAAACTTAAAGGTACATCTAAAGAATCATCACAAGGGGAATGTTCTTTATTATGAAAACTGAAAGGTACATCTAAAGAATCATCACAATGGGAATGTGTTTTATTATGAAAACTGAAAGGTACATCTAAAGAATCATCACAAGGGGAATGTGTTTTATTATGAAAACTTAAAGGTACATCTAAAGAATCATCACAAGGGGAATGTTCTTTATTATGAAAACTTAAAGGTACATCTAAAGAATCATCACAAGGGGAATGTGTTTTATTATGAAAACTTAAAGGTACATCTAAAGAATCATCACAAGGGGAATGTGTTTTATTATGAAAACTTAAAGGTACATCTAAAGAATCATCACAAGGGGAATGTGTTTTATTATGAAAACTTAAAGGTACATCAATCTTAAGATTATTTATAAATTTATCCGTATTATTATTATTTATAAATTCATCCTTCTTATTATTATTTATAAATTCATCCTTCTTATTATTATTTATAAATGCATCAATCTTATTATTATTTATTAATTCATCCATCTTACTATTATTTATAAATACATCAATCTTATTATTATTTATAAATTCATCCTTCTTATTATTATTTATAAATTCATCCATCTTACTATTATTTATAAATGCATCAATTTTATTATTATTTACAGATACAGCATTGTCATTATGATGAGTTGTTCTTTTTTTTTCATCGTGTTTTATTATATTTCCACCAACCATGTTATCAAATGATGAATTCATAAAAAACCTTAAGTCGTTCATAAGATTATTATTTTTTTTATCATGAGCACATTTGTTTGTAACAGAAGTATTGTAACTTTTTAAAGAATTCAGATTGTTTTTATTATTATATGGTTCAATATTATTAATTAGTTTAGGCAGATGTTGAAATTCCATATTGTTCTTATAATTCATATTTTGAACTGCATCATAAATATTTGAATTCATATTATTATTATTATTATTGTGTATGATAATATTATTTAAAGGAATATTCATATATTTTCTATTATCTATTAATATATCTTCTTTAATGTTATCATTTTGTTGAATATTAATTTCTTTATTTTTTTCATTTATATCAAAATTTATATTTACCATAGACATTATTTTATCCATATGATAATTTAATGATGAGAATAATACATCAGCTTTTCCTTGAATTTGTACATCATATTGTATATTATTTATATTATTTATATTATTTATATTATTTATATCATTTATATTATTTATATCATTTATATTATTTATATCATTTATATTATTTATATCATTTATATTATTTATATTATTTATATCATTTAATTTTAACATTCTCATAAAATTAATTAACTTCTTTTGAAACGTTTCCTTTTTATTTGATGTATCATCACTACTTGTATTTGTTAATTCTTGATTATTTTTCATTTTAACATTTCCATATTTTATTTGTTTTATGTTTGTTATGTAATTTACATGTTCATCTTTTGCATTTATATCATTAATAGATACTAAACAAGAATTCTCATTCTCATCATTTGATAAAATATTAATTTTATCAATTTTTTTTTTTATTATATCATTCTGTACTCTTAGATTATTCATATTTTGCTCTAGTATATACATAGATTGTTTTAAACTTTTTATTTCTTCATCTCTTTTTTTTATGATATCATTTATACTTTTGAAGAAAGAAATAAGGTTCATATTATTATCTACACAATTTTGTTCTCCTATCACATTTTGTATATTTAATAAATTATTTTCAAAACAAAGTAGGTTCGATTTATTAGGAATGACTTTGACATTAGGTGTGCTTGACGAATGTCCATTTGAAGAAATTGTCGTTAATACGCAATTTTTTTTATCTACATTATGACCACTGTAATAATAATAATTATTATTATTGTTATTATTGTTATTATTGTCATTATTGTTATTATTGTTATTATTGTTATTATTGTTATTATTGTCATTATTGTTATTATTGTTATTGTCATTATTGTTATTATTATTATTATTATTATTATTGTCATTATTGTTATTATTTTTGTCTTCCTTTTTTTTTTTTTTTTTTTTTTTTTTTTTTAAACCATGATTATCTATACATTGGTTATTTGTTATATCATTACATGGTTCATTTTTTTCACATTTCACGCTTTTATTTTTCATCTTTTTATTTTTCTCAGTATCCCCTTTATTTGATTCCTCTGAATGTATTAGCTTGTTTACTAATAAATATATTTGTTCATATTTGTCCAGATCTTTACTATTTTTTCCTTTGTTTATTAAATATGATGCGAACAGTGAGACACATAACAGGTAATCAATTTTTGTTACAATTAATTCTTTGAAGGTTTTTTCAAATTGGTCACTTGCTGGAATTGATTTGAATAAATTTATTAACAAGGATTCAAGAATTCTAATTTTTTTTTTTGAAAATATATAATTTACTAACATTTCGATTTTTCTATTAGTAACGACAGTATTATTTAAACAATTTATATCAACATTACATATTAGAAATATTTTTAATGTATTGAAATCTATTTTTTTTTGTATTTTCCTTATAATATATTTAATCATCTTTGTACTGACAAAATTTATCATACTAGAATCAAATATAGTTTTTCTAATATGTTCAATTTTTTTTTTTGTCACAATAATTTTTAATAATTCCATAACCACTTTTTCATTTTCCTCTTCCTCTTTATTATTCTTTTTTAAGAATTCATCATAATCGTTACAAGATGATAAAGATGACAAATTTGAACATAACCCCTTTGATGATAATATATATTTTTTTTTTTTTTTTTCTTTTTTTTTCTTTTTTTTTTTTTCTTGTTTTTTTTTATCATAATTTTTATTATCTTCATTTAATAATGTGAATTTTTTTGGAAAATTTAATATAGTGTGTTCTACATTCTCTTTATCCTTAAAACATATTTTATCATCATTGTTGTTATTACTAACTTGATTAAAATTCCTACGTAGCTTTATTTTATCTTTATTATAATTAATATATTTCGGAAGAAATGTTTCTTCTACTTTCTTCACAACTTTACCAAAGTGTGATTTGGAGACATTATTAGATTTATTTATATTTTCTGTAAACACATTATTATTATTATTATCATCATCATTATTATTATCATCAATTTGATTATTCATTAATATTATTTTCTCTTTTTCATACAACTTCGCTATTTCTTTTTTAAAAAAAATATAAGAAAACTCTCCTCTGTTCTTTTTTTTCTTTGTCCTTTTTATCTTTTTATGTACGTTGTGTGTTCCTAATTCGTTCATGCTATATGTGCATATATATATATAATAAACACATATATATTTAAATATATGTATGTTTGTTTATTTGTGTGGTTATATATATATATAAATATATATATATATATATATATATATATATATGTTTGTTTATTTGTGTGGTTGTATGTATATGTTTGTTTATTTGTGTGGTTGTATGTATATGTTTGTTTATTTGTGTGGTTTTATATATATGTTTGTTTATTTGTGTGGTTTTATATATATGTTTGTT
The DNA here is from genome assembly GCA_900097035.1 of Plasmodium blacklocki (nom. inval.). Lineage (NCBI taxonomy): Eukaryota > Apicomplexa > Aconoidasida > Haemosporida > Plasmodiidae > Plasmodium > Plasmodium blacklocki (nom. inval.). Next base: position 609,025 of record LT969555.1, read on the forward strand.
TATTTGTGTGGTTTTATATATATGTTTGTTCTTTTTTTTGATATATTTTTAATATATATATATTTTTTTAAATGTTTAACTTATACAATATTTACGACTGTATAATTTTTATTATGTATCATGTTTCTAACACCAGGAATACATAATTATACATATGTATATGTATATATATATATATATATATATATATATATATATATATATATATTTACATATTTATATTTATTTATTTACATATATTCCTATTTGTATCTTTTTAAATTATATAAGAATATTTTGTTATATTTATTTCCCCTATTTGTTTCTTTTCTTTTCTTTTTCTTTTTTTTTTATTTTTTTTATTTTTTTTTGTTGTATAATTTTTATAAAAGTATTTCAAAAATGTTATGTTCATCCATTTTGCCTTTTTTTTTTTTTTTTTGTTTTTTTAAACATTTAATATAAATTTGTATAAATTTTTATTTTATCATATTGTCAAGAAGAAAATATATATTTTTTGTTTTTTTTAATTTTAAATCTTTACAATGTATATATATATATATTATGTATATAATAATAATTATTATTTTTATATATATATATGTAAAAAATATATATATTATATTTACATATATATAATATATTTATTATTTTTTATTTACTTTAAAATAGATATTTTATATATATTAATTATATATTTATTTTATAAAATATTTTTTTTTTATGATAATAATAAATATTATATTATGTATTTTATAATTAAATTTTTCTTTTTTTTTAATAGAGACTCTTATATTTTATATGATATGCTAATAATATGAAACTAAAATATGGCACATATTATATAATATAAAAAAAAAAAAAAAAAAAATATTATATATATATATATATATATATATATATTTATATAATATATATATAATTTATATTTATATATATTTCTCTTTGAAATAAATGAAAATATTAAAATATATATATATATATATATATATATATATATATATATATACGTATATACTTTTTATTTCTCTCTCATTTTTTCTTTTTCGGGGTTCAAAACTAATAATACATGAGAACATATATATATATATATTTAATATATATATTTATATTTATTTATTTATTTTTCCTTATTCTATCGATATAAGGTACAAAAAGATTCAAATAATAAAAAAAAATAGTAATAATAATAAATCGTTCTATGACAACCTTTATTGTAATAGTCTGTTATATTAAATTGTAAAAAAAATATATATATATGTATATCTTATTTTTTATTTTTTATCTTTTTCTTCGTTATGTGTTTATGACTTCTTTTTTTGTGTACTAAGATATTTGATTTAAAGTGTGTACTTTGAAAACAAAATAATGAGATATATCAAATATATATATATATATATATATATATATATATATGTCTATTTTTTTTTTTTTTTTTTTTTTTTTTTTTTTATAAAGATTAAGAAAATAAGAACGAAGACACCAAACATATATTGTTATATGTTATATGTCATATGTCATATATATGTGTATATAAGGTGTTGTTTTTTTTTTTCTTTTCTTTTTAAGAGGGATATATATATATATATATATATATACTTCTTCATATGAACATAAAAATAAGTGTGTATGAACAATGGACAATATAAAGGATAATGAAAAATATATAAAACTATTGTACAAATATATATATATATATATATATATAATATATTTTTATTTATTTATTTGCTTGTTTATTTGTTTATTTGTTTAGGGTTATAATGTGTTAGTCCTTTGATATATATATATATATATATATAATTATACAACATATACAGTTATAATTATTTAAACTTTTTTTTATGCAATTTTAACAAATACGATTTCTTAAAATTATAAATAAATTTTCGGGTTTGTCAAAATTATAACTATGACAATTTTATTTATTGATTTTATATTTTTACTCAACAAATATGTATATATGTATATATGTATATATATATATATATATATTTTTTTTTTTTTTTTTTTTCCTATTGCACTTGTACAAATAAGAATGGTTAAAAAAATCATACAATGGTCAGTTTTAAAAGATACTATATATGTATTTATATATAATATAATGTAATATTATTATATATATTTTTTTTTTTTTATTTTTTTATTTTTTATTTTTTTATTTCTCCCTTGTATTAAGCTTTAAAATACATTTTAATTTATTTGTTATATTTATATGTTAAAAATTTGTTGATTTTTTTTTTTTTTTATTTATCCATGTCTCATTCTGAGATATTTAAAATTTATAAAATAAATACAAATATATGTAAGGATTTTTTTTTTTTTTTTTTATTTCTTATTAATATTATTTTTAATTATACATTTTATATATTTTATTTTTATCCTCTTATATTTTTATATTGTATGTTTCACTTGTTCCTTATCTTAAATAATAAATAAATAAATATATATATATATATATATGTACATATTTTATTGATTTGTCTAACATATATATATTTATATATATATATATATATTTATATATATATTTATATATATATTTGTCATAATTATTGTTTTTTTAAATAAGAGATACATATATGTCACATGTAAGTTTTTACATATAAAGGTTATGTTAATATACTTAATACACACACGAATATATATCATATATGTAACTTTGCAATTCCTTATTTTTAATATTACAAATATAATAAAAAAAAAAAAGAAAAAAAAATAAAGAATATATATAAGACAAATAAGAAATATATATATTTCAAAGGAAAATATATTTTTTTTTTCTTTCGTTTTTATAATGTATACACATGTTTATTGATAGAATATACATAAAGGAGAGAAAAAGAAAAGAACAATAAAATATAAACGCATACATATAAAGAATATTAGTATATACTGTATATATATATATATATATATATATATATTTTATTTGTGTTTAAGTATTTTATAATTTTAAATGAAATACACATGTCAATTTTAACATATTATTCTTTTTAAACTTTTTTTTTTAAATGGCTTATCGATTAACAATAAGGAGGCATATAAAATAATATATGCAATGGATAGAAATATAAAAAAAAAATATATATATATATATATATATTTATACATATGTATATGTTTATTTGTTTATATATATATATATATATATTATATTATTTATGATAATGTAAATATTGTAAAAGGAAATAACATTTTAAACACATATACGTATGTTTCAAGGATTTATTTTTTTTTCTGTTTTTTTTCTTTTTTTTTTTTTCTTTTTCTTTTTTTGCTTTTTCTTTTTTTTCTTTTTCTTTTTTTGCTTTTTCTTTTTTTGCTTTTTCTTTTTTTGCTTTTTTTTTTTGGCTTTTTTTTTTTTGGCTTTTTTTTTTTTTGCTTTTTTTTTTTTTTTGCTTTTTTTTTATGTGATTTATATATTACAATAAATAAATATAATTTATAATTTATAAATTATAATTATATTTTATATGTTTGATGTATGCTTATTTATATAGATTTATTTTAAAGAAAGTGCCCACCGTTTGAAGTCTCATCGTTTGTTTAATTCATTTTATATAATATATCATATAAATTTTACATTTATATAATGTTTGGTATTACATTAACAAAGTGCAAAATATACTTCAATAATATATATTCAACTGTATCTCTTGAAGAAAAATTAGGAGGTGGCACCTATGGAGATGTGTACAAAGGGAAAGTCATAAAATATAATAATAATAATAATAATGATTTATATCAGAATACAAATTATTTACCTTATGATTATTATACAGATGAATTTGTTTTTTTTCGTAAAAATGTATATGCAATAAAATTTTTTCGAGATGATTTAAGGACTATAAATGAAGAAGGAATAAGTTGTACGACATTAAGAGAATTAAGTTGTTTAAAAAATATTGGGAGACATCCTAATATACTTCGTTTAATAGATGTTACTATAGATAGACAGAAACTTATAAGTGAATATATAAATAGACAGATATTACAACATTATACATCGAATTATCATCATCATCATCATAGTAAATTAGATATCACACCATTGTCAGCTGATCAAAAATTTATTTTTGCTGCATATGAATATTGTGATGGTGGAGATCTTAAAAAGCTTATACAAAAAACAAAAATTAGTGATGACCAAGCAGGTTTGAACTTGAAAGAAGCAAAGTGGCTATCATTCCAACTATTAAATGGATTAGCTTATTTACATAATAATAAAATGTGTCATAGAGATTTGAAACCTGAAAATGTTATGTTACAAGAGACATCTAATCATAAGTATCTCTTAAAGATTGGAGATTTGGGTTTATGTAGAGAATTAAAAAATGATGGCGACATGACACCTACTGTATGTACTATATATTACAGACCTTTGGAAGTGTTGCTTTCTAAATTCGAGCTCTCTAATAAGCATCATCATAAAAATAATACAAATCACAGAAAGAATGATGCTGATGATGATGATGATGATGAAGATGATGAAGATGAAGATGATGAAGATGTAGATAATAAAAGTAGTAGTAATAATATCAAAAAGAATAATTATAATAACAATAATAAAAATAATAATAATAATAAAAATAATAATAATAATAATAATATTAAAAATAACAATAACAATAATAACAACAATAATAACAATAACAATAATAACACCAATAATAATAACAATAATAATAACAATAATAATAACAATAATAATAACAATAATAATAACAATAATAATAACAATAATAACAATAATTATAATTGTACTCGTCGAAAAAATAAAATAAAAAAAAAAAAGAAAAAAAAGAAAAAAGAAAAAGATGATGATTATTATAATAAAGATTTTCAATATGGTTTAAATGTTGATATATGGTCAGCTGCATGTATTATATGCGAACTTATTATTGGGAAACCTCTTTTTAAAGGTGTTACTGAATTCGATTTAATTATAAGGATTGTTAATTCTTTAGGTAAACCTAATAAAGATGAACTAGAATTTTTTAGTAATTCTCGTTTTTATCCTTTAAAAGAAGATTTTTTTAATGTTCATATAAAAAATAAAAAGGATGCTTTAAATGTTATTACTAATGGACGAATAGATGAGTTAGGTATTGATTTGCTTATTAAGATGTTAAAATATAATCCGAATGATCGTATAACTGCAGCTGATGCTTTATCACATCCTTGGTTCTCAGATATAAGATTTGATAATTTAGATGGTATAGGTGTTTATAATTGGTATGTACATTGTTTAAAATATTATATTGGTATTAAAACATTTAGAGAAATTGAACAGAAGAAAAAGAATTTACTTACCACAACTATGATTTCTCACTTTTTATGTAAATCAAATGATAAATATGCTAAAGTTATTTTCAAATTAATTAATGATACCTTCAAAAATTTAGGAGGATATAAAAAGAGTGGTAGAAGGTCTTTTGCCATTTTTTCAGATAAATATGCTAATGACGAAAAGAATACAAACGGATTTATCAAAAGAGCAAGTATTAAAGTCTTAAATGATATGAAAGAAAAAAATGTTAAAGAAACAAAAGAAGAATTTTCTTTTTATGATGAAAGTACAACTTATATGACACCACCAACATCTGTCAAAAGAAGAAAATTTAATAGATCCAGTTATCATGCATTTAATCCAGAACATTCATATGAATTTACAAATAAAATGAGGATGAAAAGAAATCTATCAATTCCAGATTTCTCAACACCAGATAAAAGTTTCCAAAAACATAAAAAGCCAAAAGCTGCTACAACAACGAATAAAACAAGCCTTCCTGAATTTTCTCATTTTTAACGTTTTATATTTATGAAAAAAAAAAGGACCATATGTCAAAACCTTCAAATTGGTTTAGCTCAACCATTAAATAAATATAAATATAAATAAATATAAATAAATATAAATATAAATAAATATAAATATAAATAAATATAAATATAAATAAATATAAATAAATATAAATATAAATAAATATAAATATAAATAAATATAAATATAAATAAATATAAATAAATATAAATATATTTATAAATATTTATTAAATTTTTTCATATTTATATTTTTATTCTTTTTAATTTTTTTTTTTTTTTTTTTTTTGTATAATTGAATGAAAACAATATATTTAGTTACACTATTATAAATACAAACTTGTATTATAATCATCTTATTGTCTTTTTTTTTTTTTTTTTTTTTAATTAATTGATAAAATAAATAAATACATAAATACATATACATATACATATACATATACATATATATATATATATATATATATATATATATATATATATATATTAACAAACGTGTAACAATTATGCAGCCATAAAATTATAAACTTTTTCAAAATATAAATAATTTAATTATAAATATATAAACATTTTTATATTGTTATATCTTTACTCTTCAATTGAATTGCATTTGACATGACGGGCATTTGGTATTATGTGACGTTAAAAACCACCTGAACAAATAAAAAATAAATAAATAAATATATATATATATATATATATATATATATTGTATATATACATTTTGCGTATTGAAAACTATTATGAAATAGTTGCTAAAAATACAAATACGCATATACATTATTATTTCCATATATTCTTATTTTTAATTACTTGTGAAGACAGTGACTGTGGTAGGATGCATTGCACTTCAAGCAATTTTTGTCACACGTCTTTTTATCATATAAGAGCATGAAACAAATATTACAATGTGCTTTATTTTCAAAATAATTATTCATGATGCTATCAAATTTTATAAATATTTCATTGATATCTCCATTTCTTGCATATTTGTACATACTTTTAATAGAGTTATGAATATAAGCCTTCTTATCTAAAAAAAAAAAAAAAAAAAAAAAAAAAAAAAAAAAAAAAAAATATAAATATAAATATAAATATAAATATAAATATAAATAAATAAATATATATATATATATACATATGTACATATTTATATTTCATTTGTTGTATTTTATGTTTTGAGGTTTACCTAATGATTCTATTTTGTCACTTATGATAAAATGAGAAAAAGGATAATTGGGAAGAAAAGTCAAAGTCAGTTTTGCTGTCATTTCTTCAAATTGTTCATTTTCATCTTCCTTTATTTTATATTTAAAAGATAATATTTTTGATAAAGGATCATACGAATATGTTGTATTAACATAATGAGTTGATATATTTTTTAGTTGATTTAATTGATATTTTATTATTAAATTTGAAAAGATGAATTGATTAAATGTAATTATATTATAGAATTTATTTTGATTTATTATTATTATGGATTCATTTGGATATGTTGTTATAAGTAATAATATTAAATATAAGGAAAAAAAAAATATATATACTTTTTTTTTTTGATTTTTTAAAGAATTATTATCTTGAATTAAGGAATCAATATATTTTATATCTTTTAAGAAATTGTATATATTAAAATTATTACTTTCTATAAATAATAAAAATTGTTGATATGTATCTGAGTCATATATAAAATATTCAGATGATAAACATATGTTTAACATGGATAAAAGTACTTTTAAATAATTCATTTCTAAAAGAAAAGAATATAAATCTAAAATATTTTTATTTAGATCTATTAATAAAAATGGATTTTTTAAACTTTTTTTTAAAAAATATAAAGATATATTTTTCTTTGTTTTTATATTATTATTTAATTTCTTATTCTCATATTTATTATTATTATTATTATCATTATTATCACTATCAACATTGTAAACATTATGATTATTCTCATGTTTTATGTTCCTATCTAAAGATGTATTAACTTGATATATTTCACATTCGTTCATTTTCTTTTTCTTCTTCTTTTTTATATTATCATTCATTCTTTCTTTCTTTAATCTTTCAACAGAACAAAAGCTACTTACAATTTCATCATCCGTTAAATTGAAACTACTATTACTCATATGTTCAATTTCTTCAATAGATATATGATTCAACTTTTCATTAGTATATTCATTGTCATTTCCTTCAATTTTGAAAGTCTTATTATTCTCCTTATTTATATCAAATTGGTCATGTCCAAGCACATTATAATTATCATAATTTTCTTGACCATCATTATTATTGTTACTATTATTGATTGTGTTGTTTTTTTTTTTTTCCAGATTCTTATCACCCTTCTTCATATTCTCATCAATAATTAAATGTAAGAATTCATTGTGAGTGTTATTATTTATACATAAATATTTATTTATTTCGTGAAAAATATCATTACCTTCATTTTTTAAATCATGTAACTGTTTTATAAATAAGCAATTTAAGAAGAGTAATGAAAATGTTTTTTCCATAAATATTTTATTTTCTTTAAACTTGTTCATATTAGAAAATAAGATATATAGATAATAAGTATTTATATATATATCTAGAATTTTTTTTTCTTCATGTTTTTTTATAATATTAAAATGTTTGTTCTCAACATTGTTAAAAAATATTTTCCTACCTTGAAAATATTCAAAATATTCTGTGACACAAAATTTTAAAGATAGAAGATATATTTTATATATGGAATGCAAATGTGTCTGTAAATTATATACTTGATCAACAATAATACTACAACAACTACTATTACTATTATTATCATTACTATTATTATCATTACTATTATTATCATTACTATTATTATCATTACTATTATTATCATTACTATTATTATAATTATTATTATTATTGTTACTATTATATATGTTGTTATTATCTTGGTTTTTATTTTTTTCTTCCTTTTTATTTTTTTCTTCCTTTTTATTTTTTTCGTCCTTTTTATTTTTTTCGTCCTTTTTATTTTTTTCTTTGTTCTTCAACATTTCTCTTATTATTTTTATACATATATCTTTACACCTTTCATTTATCACATTGTTATTTTTTCTACAACTATATATAGATAATATTAAATATATAATTTTTAATAATGTTTGTATAAACGTTTTATTTTCAACAACATAACGGAGAAATATTATCTCTCTATGTTGTTGTAGTAACTGATATATAAATCTTAAGAAGTGAAAACCTTTATTATTTTCACATACTTGTTTATTTTTTATTTTATTTGTTTTTTGTTTTTTTTGTAATATTTTAGTTATACTCTTTTTATTATTATTATGTTCGACACAATTGTTTTGTACTTTATAAGTATTAGATAATATATTATTTAATACAATTCTTTTATTTTTATATATACTTATATATTTATCATATATCTTTTTATAATATGTCTTTATATAATAAGAATAATTTAAAAAGATATTTTCTTTATTTGTTGTAACCATATTATTTTCAATAAAAAAAGAAAAATAATTAGGACTACATAAAATAAATTCTAAAGAATAAAATATTATATCATAATTAGATAATGATATAATTTGTAAAGATTCAAATAAAATCTTTTGTATACTTTTATATATAAATAAATTAAACGGACTATATTTACTTATATATATTATATGATAAAATAAATTTAAACATTGTAATTCATTCTTTATATTTAATTTAAAATTGTTATCGATATAAGAATGTAAATAATCTGGAAGATCGTTTTTAATCTTTTCTAATGTTTTTATATAAGGACAAGAATTATTATTATTATATAACAATAAGTTGAACGTTTCATTTATTTTTTCATCATCATTATTATTATTGTCTTTATTGTCTTTATTGTTTTTATTATCTTTGATATTTTTATTATCTAGGTAATATATTTTATTTATATCCTTTTTTATATCTTCATTTTTCATAATAATGTTGTTTTCTACATATTGCACACTTTTTAACATAAGTACTTTTTTTATTATAAACTCTTTATATAAAAAAATCTTCAATTTTAAATATATATTATTTTTCACTTTTATATCTTTTAAATAATATAATATCTCATCTAAAGATATATAATTCTTATCATACATATATATTAATATAGCCTTACATATTTTAAAAATTTTATAATCTTGTATATTTTTCATAACATATATAATATTAACAAAAGTAATATTATTTTTATTTGTTCTCATCATTATCTCTGATATAAGTTTTTTTCGTACACATGTCAACACTGTGTTCTTTTTAATATATTTATAAATAATAAAATATAAATTTAAATTATCATAGTTTTTATAATAATTCATTTGGTTTATCTCTTCTTCTTTTATATCTTTTTCGCTTATATCTTTTTCTTTTATATCTTTTTCTTTTATATCTTTTTCTTTTATATCTTTTTCTTTTATATCTTTTTCTTTTATATCTTCTTCTTTTATATATTTTTCTTTTATATCTTTTTCTTTTATATCTTCTTCTTTTATATCTTCTTCTTTCATATCTTCTTCTTTCATATCTTTTTCTTTTATATCTTCTTCTTTTATATATACATTTTTAAGAAATTTATATAATTTTTTAGATTTCATATTTGAATATATATAATTAAAAAAGGTATCTTCTAATTTTCTATCATTTTCTGAAGGTGACCACCATAATTCTTTTGTTATTGTAATATCATTAGATTCATCTATATCTAAACAAAAATAATATGTACAATGTATCACATGTGAAAAATGTAGTCCTCCATATATATTATGATATAATTTATATAATAATAATAATCTGTTAATATAAGCTGAACTTAATATATTTTTTCTTTTTATAAAAACATATTGTTCTATGTTTTTTTTCTCTTCCTTATTTAATATATAATTCATATGATTAATGTTTTCATCGTTTTCTGACGGTACACAAAAATGGTTCTCCTCTTCTTCAACATGATCACAAGTCTGATACTCATCATTATTATTATTACAATCATTTTTAATATTATTTATATTGTCTTCTCTCTTTAAAGTGTTCTTTTCAATATTATCAAATTCATAAATTATGCCACAATAAATGTCTAATTGATATATTTTTAGTAGGAATAAATAACATTCTTCCTCTTGAGTTCTTAATTCCTTATCACTATTATAGGTGTTCTCATCACATGTGTTATCATCATAAGTATTATCACTATAAAGGTCACTATCATAAGGATCACTTCCATAAGGATCACTTCCATAAGGGTCACTTCCATAAGGGTCATCAATAATACTATGTAATATATTTTTTTCTTTTCTTCCATTGCCATACGTTACACTCTCATCATCCTTACAATTTTTATATATTGAACGTAACACTTCCATATATCTTAATAATATTTTTTTGTCTAACGTCCTAAATAATTGAGCGAACTTTTCTTCATAATTATAATCTACTCTTAACAATGTTAAAAGTAAAAAGTATACATACAAATTATTATTATTTGTATTATCATCCCTACAATCATATGTTAACACATTTGCTAAAACTAATTTACAAAAGAAACTACAAAATGTTATGTCAGGCAACGATTGAGTTAAATACATTTTCTTTTTATGAACATAAAATAAATTAATATAAAATTGTTTGTCAAATAAAAATTTATTTTTATTTGTTTTCTCATCTTCATATATTAATTCGTAAAAAGTTTTTAATAAATCTTCATCCTTACATTTATTCATTATATAATGATAATAAATTTTTAAAATCTCATATGACAGATCTAATAACTTTACATTTTCTCTCCTCATAAATTGAAGTACATCTATGCAGACTTGGAATTTTTCTTCGACTTTGTCTTCCTCTAAGGGTTCACAAAAGACAATCTAAAAAAAAAAAACAAAAAAAAAAAAAAAAAATAAATAAATAATATAAAAATAAAGATATACATAGATGAATAAATAAATATAATTATATATATATATATATATATATATATATTTTTCCATATATATATTATTTATTTGTTTTGTGTATATTTTTTTTTTTTTTTTTTTTTTTTTGCATGCATACCGAAAAAAACATTTTGGCTAGCTCAACATAATATGTTGACATATTAAACATAACAAAAAACATATAAAGTACATTTAAACCAATATTCATAGAAGCAAAATATATATCTTTATTTATATTTTTATCTCTCAATGTTTTGTTAATAATATCAAATATTATATTCAAAGAGAAGGAAGATGACAACGGTGATAATATTAATGATGATGATGATGATGGTGGTGATTCCTCTTTCATTTGAGAAAAAAAAAATTTTAATAATGATATATTATTTTTAACTATGTTTATTAATTTATGATGATTATTATTTATTAACATAAAGGTATTTATAAAAATAATTTTTAATGTCGATAAATATTTATTTCTTGTTCTTATTATAAGGTTTTCATCACAAGGTACATCACTACTAAAGAGTACATTTTTAATCTCTGAAAATAACTGAAATAAAAACTGTATCACTTCATAATATTCTATACATTCTGATTGACACATATTTTTATTATTAGTAATGTTATATGTGTCATTATATATTTTTTTATTATTTTCATCTTTTAATATATTATCATTCTTATCATCATTACATATATTATTTTTTTGCCTTTCATTTTCATTTCCTTTATTTAATTGATCATACATATTATTTACATATACACTTATTAAATTAAGAGTACTAAATATTATATCATTTTTATTTCTTGATGAATTTATAAAATTTATAAATGTTGACAAGAAATGTTTTTCATCTATATTTGTATCCTTTATTTTTTTTCTTAAATCATCAAATTTGTCTTTTTGTTTTACATCCTTTTTATGAATTATTTTTTTCTTATTACAATAATATCTATTTATCAAATTTTCATAAAGTAATTTATTTTTATAACAATAATTACAATTTATTAATTTTTTTTTTTTTTGTATTAATATCATTTCTAATGGTAATAATAATATATGTTCACATAAAATATAAGAACAATACTTTTCATTCATATAAAATATATTATTTATGTTATTTTCATCTTTCAAATTATTCAACAATTTTATATTTTTTCCCTCTATCTTTTTATTATTCATATCATCAACATTGTTTTGTACCTCATTTATATCATTTACTATGGATGGTTCTATTATATCTTTATGAATCATCATGCTAGTTGCTTCATTCTCATCCTTTTGTATTTCGTCTATACTTATAAATAAAAAATAATCATATAAATGTAATAAAACATCATAATAAATAACAATACATGATCTATGATTATTTAATAATAAAAAATAGAAAAGGAAGAAAAAGAAAAAAAAATATTCTTGTATATCCTCTTTTTTAAATAAAAATATGAACAAACATATATTATAATTAAAAACATCATTTGAATATATTTTGTTTTTTTTTACTAAAGACAAATAACTCTTCAAAAAATTTTCTTTTATTATTTTCTTATTATCCATAAAAAATAAGAGTAATAATAAATGATTAATAGTCTTATATATATATTCATCTTTATTATTTATTATAGAACAAATATAATTACATAATGATTCATTGACATTTTCATTATTTAAACTCATAAAATTTATTTTTATTTTTTTCATTAAATATATAATATTATAAACACATAAATATAACATTTTTTGTAACCTTACATCATCTTTATTTTCTTTATAAATAATATTTAAATTCATTAAAAAAGAATTATAAGTGTTTAAAAAATTATTGTATTGTATTTTAAAAATCTCTCCTAACTTGGATTGATATATATCATTCTTCAAATAACACTTATCATTATTATTATGATAATCATGATGATGATATTCTATAGAACCATCCATATTATTATTAATAAGCTTATCTTCAATTGTATTCTCCTCATTTTTATATTCTTTTATTATATTCATCTTACAAAACTTTATTATCATATATAATAAAGAAGGATAAAAACATAATACGTTAAATAAATAAACACTTTTATCATAATCATCAGAATTTTCTCTGCTTTTTATATAACTTAACACTTCTTCATCTAAATCATTTTTTATATATATTAAACAATTATAAAAATTTGTTATGTTTATATTTAATCTTTTTACATTCAAATATAGTTTATTTTCATTGTATAGTTTTATTTTTCCTGCATTTCCTTTTTTCTTTTTTTTCTCTTCGCTTCTTTTTTCTTCTCCTCTTTCCAAGTCTTCTTTCAGAGGAAACAACAGGGAAAGGATATCTCTCGAAACTTGGTTAACCTAGGTATAGATATGAACAAAATTGGACAAATATATATATATATATATATATGTATATGTTTTATATATGTATATGTTTTATATATGTATATGTTTTATATATGTATATGTTTTATATATATATATATTTTATATACATGCTTTCATGACATAAAGACATGTTTATAATTATTTATCCTTACATTTTTATTATAATCGAAAAAAGATATAAACAAGGGAGGTAAAAATACATTTATGTGTTTTTTTATTTTCGTCTTTATTTTCTCTATGAAAAGTTTCAAGCACACATTCAAACCTGTACGAGGGATAAGGGTGGGAGGAAAAAAAAAAAAAAAAAAAAAAATTATATATTTACATATTATTTAAAAAATGTAGAGAAATACAAGAAGACATAATTTCATATCAAGTATTAACTTGTCAATAATTTAATATACACATTTACATTTTAATATATAATATTACTTTCTCTCAAATTATAATTTGGATGATATATTAATTTTTTGTAAACACTTAAAAAAGATGAAAATAAATAACATATTGTTGCTTCGTCATATTTACTTAAATATGACATTAATTCCTATAAAAATAATACAAAAAAAAAAAAAAAAAAAAAAAAATAATAAACATATCTTATAAGGAATATATAATTTTTTTTGTGTTAATATAAATATGTATATAACAAATCGGAGGTAAAATATATTTATATATATTATATATATTTTTATAATATCACATTTTTTTGGACTTTACATTTATGGCCTTTAGTTTTGTTTGAAGATTTTTTTTATGTAATTTGTTAATACAATTTACTATGAGCTGAGAATTTTTACATTCGATATCTGAAACAAAATTCTCACTGCTTTGTTGAAATATGTTGGTAAGTAAGGCGTCTTTAGTAACTACAAGGAAAAAAAAATAAATAATATAATAATATTAAAATGTATAAGGCCTATAATATTAATATAATACATATATATATATATAGATGTAAATATGGAAGGATAATATACTACATATACAAAAAGCATAATCTATATATTTATAAAATTGAATAAAAAAAAAAAAAAAAAAGGAATTATAAATATAAATATATATATATATATATATATATATATAATATAATCTTACAGTAACTGCTTTTAGGAGCATAGCCCTCTTTTAATTTGATAACTTTCTTTTTCTTCATAGTTTCTTCTTTATAAAAAAAAAAAAAGAAAAAAAAAAAAATGTTATTTTTATATCCTTTTTACAATAAAAAGATTACATAAAATAACATCTACTAATATATTATATACATATCCATAATAAATATTTTGTGGATATTTTTAATTTTTATAAAAAATATATTCTATTTTATGAATATTCATTAAAAAAATAAATATATAATAAAAGAAGTTATATATGTTTTATATAAATGTAACAATATCTTGTTGCACTTTTTTTTTTTTTTTTTTTTTTTTTTTTAAATATATATCCAACATAATAAATAAACATATTTTGTATTTATATATATATATATATATATATATATATATATATTATATGTATATATTATACAATATAATAATATTAAATATATATATATAATATATATATATATATTTATTTATATTATTAAAAAAGATTAATTTTTTCCTATATGTACAATTATATATAAATATATTCATTATCCATTATTTTTATTATTATATATATTTTTTGTTATGTTATATAAATATATATATAATAGGCATATTTTATAAATACATATATTATATATATATATAAATACATAATAATTATAAATATAACTGACATAATTGTATGCTTTATTTTTATAAAAAAAATATATTTTTAATTTTTTTTTATTATTTTGAGATTTCTTCTATAAATATAAATACATACATATATATATATATATATATATATATATATATATATATATATAATATATATACATAATATATTATGCTATAGTCTCTTCAGTCTGGTCAAGTTAAAAGATGAGAGACCTAAAAAGATATCGAGGTTCTAATCTTATATTTAAAAATAAAAGAATGAATTTACATATAAAGAATAAATTTTAATGAATTGTATCTTTTCAATTTTTATTTCCAGATGAACGCCGAAGGAGAAAAAACAATTATAATAATAAATCACATGGAAAATATTATAATTACAATGTAAAATGAAAAAAATACAAAAAATAAAATAAAATAAATAAAGAAATAAGGAAAGAAAAAAAAAAAAGATATAATTTATCATAAATACATACACTTGAATGATATTGTATTTCTTTTTTCTTTTTCATATAAATATATAGAAACACGATGATTATAAAACGAATAACCAACATAATAGAATAAATAAATATAGAGGGAAAGGCTCCTACGGAAGCGTAAAATTAAAAAAATACACATATATATATATATATGATACATAAAATTTTATAATAAATATAAATATATCATATGATGCATATGTACATATATATATATATATATTTACATTTTTTTATTTTCAAAAGAATTATGAAGAGAGAAATAATGAGATACGAGTAAAAATATCCAACTTAGATTATACTATTTCAAAAAATGATTTAATGGTAAAGGAAATAAAAATATATAAAATTGTTATACACCTGTAAATAATATGTATATATTTTACAAATTGTATAATTTTATTTATACTTATGTAGGAATTGTTTAGTAATGTGTGTAAAGTTGTAAATGCTTGGATAAACTATGACCACACAGATAGATCAAATGTAAATTATATATTTTGAATAATTTAAATGTTAAACTGTATAAATATAATATATATATATATATATATATATGTGTACATTTATTTAATATTTGTTTTCCTTCTTTTTTCTTTATTTTTTTATGTAGGGTACAGCAGTATGCGTTTTTGAAAATATAAATGATGCGCAAAAGGCTATTGATAAATATGATGGTTAAAAAGGATTATATAATTATTTAATGAAAATTTGTTTATCTATATATTCATTTAATTGCCTCTTTACTAATTTACTTATCTATCATTTTGTTATTTTATTATTTTATTATTATTTTTTTTTTTTTAATATTTTAATTTTATATATGCACATATTCTGACTTGTTCATATTTTTTTGCTTTTTTTCCTTGCAGGTTCAGAAATTGAAGGATTATCCATAAAAATGGAAATATTGCATAAAAGAAATTATACATATAAAAAGAAATATAAGAGTCGATGTCCTTGGTAATATATATGTATATATATATCTCTTTTTATAGAAAAGAGTATTAATTGTCACTTAATAAAAAAAAAAGAGAATGTGTTAAATATAAGATGTTAACGGTTTATAATATATATATGATTTTATTTTTTATTATTAATTTTAATTTTTTTTTTGTTCCTTTTATACAATAGACAAATACATACACATATATATATATATATATATAAACATACAAATAAACAAATATATTATAAAGTTAAAAAAATATAATATATATATATATATTTATTTATTTATATTTATATATACACTTGGTATATTATATTTTCATGTTCATGTACGATTTTATCGATTTTAAGAGGTCCTCGGAAATATCGTTTCGAAGGGATATAATACTTTCGATTTCAGCTGAATTCAAATTATTTTTATTTTCATCATAGAAATCTTTAAAGTCTTGTAGGTCGCTTATATTTAGTAACTCACATATTTCTAATAGCTTTGAGAATTCTTTTTTAACATTGATATTTGTTAAGGAAGTAAAAAAGAGCATCAGGTTTCTGATGTCGTTATCTATTTGTACACATCCATAGAGGCTGAACGTTTTGGTTTTTATAATTCGTTCGATATATTTGCATATCTGAGAAAAGAATAAACATGTGTAAATATATAAATAAAAATATACACATATACACATATACATACATACATACATATATATATATATATATATATATATATATATACGTTTTGTTAATCCCTTGACTAACCTTTTCGGCCAACATGTTAATAGATATGTACAAAATGTTTTGATTAAAATATAATGATATATGGTTGATAACCAATTTTATTCTATTTATTAAGTTATTTATATAGGGGTCATTTAATTGATAATATGAATATTGTTCACTTGTAATATTAAAGTTGATGTCTTCTATTACAATTAATTCATTGATAAAATGTATTTTTAAGATATTTAATAAGTTTTTACAATTTTCCGTATTTATCTTTTCATATTCTTTTAAAATATTATCATAATTAGCTAGGGAATTATTAAACATGTGTTGATAATTTTGTATGTTTTTCTGATTTTTATTATTTTGCATGAATTGTTCAGAAAAATAATCAGTAATAAATATTTTATATTTTTGAATATATATATAACACGAGTCCATATTATTAACGCAATGGGGATAACTAAACTTTGAATTAATAATTTCATACATAATATTTTGTTGTGGTGATAAAGGATTATATAGATTTTCATAGTGATGTGGTTTTAAGTAATCATACAAATTTTTTTTTTTTTTATTACTATTAATAATGATGTTATTATATGAGGGGAACGTTTTTTTATCTGCATCATCAGAGATATCCTCTTTTTTTTTTTGTATTTCATCAGAAGGAGGTTCATAATTTTTAAAATATTGTGCAACAGTATTATGTTGATTACTTACAACATATTTATTTGTTACATCATATTTATTTGTTACATCATATTTATCTGTTACTTCATATTTATCTGTTACATCATATTTATCTGTTACTTCATATTTATCTGTTACATCATATTTATCTGTTACATCATATTTATCTGTTACATCACATTTATATGTTACATCACATTTATCTGTTACATCATTTTCATGATCTGCATAACCTTTATAATTCTTTTCATGTTCATAATTTTCTTGACTTATATAATTAATCGAGTTTACAAAATTTTGAGCAAAAGTAACGGTAGCACTAGTCTGGTTATCTCCGAAATAATTATTTTTGTCTATATGTTTTAACAATTTTGTAAAGGAAAAATATTTGAGATTATGTATATCGTGTATAAAAGAAGCATAAATATTTTTACTAATTTTTAAATTATCATTTAAATAATTTTTTAATGTTGTAGATAGATGTATCATAATATTATTTATTAAAACACATATAGTATTAATATCATTCATATGAATACTTCTACATACACATTTTTGAAATATAAAAAAGGCATCTTCTAATATAGTTGATGTATATTCATTATTATTTATAATATTTTCAAAGTTCATATTATTATTAGCATTATTATTAATAATAATATTATTATTATTATTACTATTAATAATAATGTTATTATTATTATTACTGTTGTTGTTGTTGTTGTTGTTGTTGTTGTTTATTTCTTTTTTTTCATCATCTATTAAAGATAACATAATATCATCTGTCAATATATATGCTTTATGTATACACATATTAGAAAATGAAACCTCATGATCAATATAAGCACATATACAATTCTGTATATTAATAATATATGATAAATTTTTATATAATCCACTTTCTATAGAAAATATATTTGTATTTATATGATTTCTTATATCAAATATTTTATATATATTTGTCATTTTTTTTATTGATAAATCATAAAGAAATTTTTTTATATTTAAAAAATTATAACATAAAACTGATAAAATTTCTATATTCTTATCATAATTTTTTAATTCATCATAATTATCTATTGTTAAATTTACTTGTGAAAAATATTCTTTACATATTTTTTCAATAATTTTATTAAATAATAATTGTATCTTTCTATTATATATAATATATACAATATTATTATGTAGTAACTCTTCAAAAAATTTATTATATTTGTATAAAAATGTGTATGTGCTTTTTATGCATTCAATATATACATTATCTTCTTTACTCATAATTTTTTTATTTAGAAAATCTAATAATTTATCAACTTGTATTTCTACTAATTTAATCGTGATATAGCATACAAATAAATATTCTTCAAAAAATATTATTTGTTTATCTGTATTTACTTTTCTTGTATTTCTATCACTATGTATCATATTATCTTTTGAACCTATATGTGTATTTTTTCTAGCGTCTGTACAATGGTTTTCATTCAATTTATTATCCATATTATTTTTATCATCATTATTATTAATATTATCAAGACTATCTATATTATTATAACTATCTATATTATTATAACTATCTATATTATTATCACTATTGATATTATTATCACTATTGATATTATTATCACTATCGATATTACTATCACTATTGATATTACTATAACTATCAGTATTATTATCACTATCTATATTATTATCAATACCACTAATATTATCCTTACCTTTTTTCTTGTTTACATAATTTTCGTCCTGCACACTGCCATACTCACCAGATGAATCATCATGATTTCTATTTTTTTTTTGACTTTCTGTTTCTAAACTATCTTTTTGAAAAAGACTTAAATAAATATTTATTTTTTCCTTAATACTATCTATGTCTTTTTTTTTGACACATTCCATAATATCATCTTCTATAAGTGCCCTAACACGATCGTAATATCTACCCCAAAAAAAAAAAAAAAAAAAAAAAAAAAAAAAAAAAATATATATATATATATATATATATATATATATATATATATATATATTTATATATTTTAATATATTTTCCTTACCTGTTGAGATCATTAATTTTGTCCTTGTCCATCTCATATAAATGGACGTATACATTTGAATGGTCGTGCTTTTTTTTATTTAAAGAGTTTTGAAATAGACAACTTTTTTTATAATTAATATAATCGATAATATCATTTTCTAAAAATTTCTCATCATTTTTTAAGAAAAGAATATTTTTTTTAGTATTATCCTGATGATTTATATCTTTTTTTGATAAGAAAAAAATAGAGTTATTATTATATTTATATATTTTATATCTTATTTGTAAAAATTCATTTAAATATATAATAGTATCATGATAATTAATATCAAGATTTTTTTTTATTTGTTCAATAATAGTTTCTATTCTTATTTTTAGAGATATAAATTCATATGAAGAGTTTATATTAGATACCGTTTTATAAACTCTTTCGATATGTTCAAATGTATCATAATTAGATTTTTTCTTTAAAAAATTATATATATCATTTAATCTTTTTTTGAATAATTCATGTTTCTTAATATACATATTAATATATTCAGCATTATGAACAAAATTCTCCTTTTCTTTTTGTTCATTTATTTCTATTTTTATATTATAATTATTGTTTAGTAAATGTATCTTATCTATATATTCTTTTACTTTATGGGTATCCTCATCATCATTTGTATCTTCATCACTACAACAAGAATAACTACTATGGGAAGAGTTAAAAATCAAACTGTTCATTTTAAAAAAAAGGAAAAAATTTAACAAGGGCTCACAGGCGAGCTCTTACCCTTTCCTTTAAGGGTGATAATTAATATAAAAAATAAATAAATAAATAAATAAATATATATATATATATATATATATATTTATATATTTATATTTATATTTTTGTTTGTGTGTGTTTTTTTCTTTTTTTTTTTAAGAGGAACTATAAATATTGAGATACAATTATTTATCAATTACGAATAAATAAAATATTATAAATATAATATAAGATTTATGTCAAAGTGTTTATTATTTTATATATGATATTTTTACATATTTCATGTTTTTAAAAATAATAAAAAAAAAAAAAAAAAAAAAAAAAAAAAATTTAAATGCAAATAATAAAACACAAAAAAAAAAAAAAAAAAATTCACATATATATATATATATATATAACATATATATATTTTTTTTTTTTACAAAATGAACATATCATTTTGCTTACTTATATATATATAATATATACATAATTATATATGTTATCCAAATTGTGGGAATAGGAAAATACAGAAACAGGAACTGTCATCATAATTCCCCATACGAATTGTTGTTTTTACGATATCTCTAGATAACTCGAAACATTCCTTAGATGTAATAAGAAAATGATCAGTGATATAATTAACATAATAATTTGTTGTATTAATATATTTAATATAATTATTATAAAAATAATATATTTTTTGGATTTTTGTATATATGCTTTTATGTTTTTTTATAATATGTAATATGATATAAGGATTTATATATTCAAAAACACCATCTGAAGCTATTAATAATAAGTGAAAAAAGTTTTTTTTATCAAATTTATATACATAATTTTTATTTAAATTTGTAGGTTTGAAATGAAGATAAGGTAAAACTTGTTCATCTGGATAAAGATGAAAAAGTTTTTTTTCTATATTATCATTAGATTGTTTATCCATATTGTAATTATTATAATAAAGGTTTTCTTTATAAACTTTTATTACATTGGAATGTGTAGTAATATTATTTATATTATTATTATTATTTTTATTTTTTTTGTTTTTTTTTATATGATAAAAATTATTATTAATATTCTTATTTTGTTTACTATCTGTATCAAGAGCATTAACAAAACGAACCATATTTTTGTCAAAGTTTGTTTTATTATTATTATTATTCCAGTTGACATTTATATATTTTTTTATTATATTATCATTTATCATATTTAAGTTATCATTTTGTTTTTTTAAAAGAATCAAATTATTTATGCCTTTAACCTTACCATAACTATTTAATACATAGTTCTTTCCACAATCAAAACATTTTTTGTATTTATAAAGATAATGAATATTATTATAAAAATTAATATTATTCATATTGTATTTATATATATTAGGATAATTAGATAATATATTATTATATATTCTATATCTTTTTTTTATATCATAATCACCTATGACTCTTGACGGATGTAAACATCCATTTAATCTATTATATTTAATTATATCATTAGGGATATTCCCTATATTTATTTGGGGTTCTTCTTTTTCTTTTAAAATGAAGTTATTTATTTGAAAAATTGTTTCTTTTAAATTACTATACATATTATTACTATGATGATTATCACAATGATACTTTTTATTTCTATGTTTACTCATATTTTTACATATATTTTTGCTAATATTTTTATCAATTTTATTTACATATAAATTGTGATCTTTATGGTCTTCTCCAAAATTTGTACTGTACCTATTATGAAAACTCATCTTATCATTATGTCCACTCTTATAATTTTTCATATATAGCTTATATATTCTTAAATATTCAGAATAATTATTACAATTGTGCTCAGCATTCAATTCGTTATATGAAACTGATTTTGTATTTATTTTATATGATTCATAATTGAATCCTTCATTATCTTTTATTTTTCTCTCATCATATATATTTTCATCATCATATATATTTTCATCATCATATATACTGTCATCACAATTTATTTTTTCCCTTTGTGTATTTATTATATCCTCTTCCATATTTAAACCTGACTTCATTCCTTTCTTCCTCATTTTTTTTTTTATTTTTTGTTGCTTTGTTTTTTTTCCAATTTTTATATCTTCATAATCATACATGTCCAAGTTAAATGTCATAAGACTACATTTGCTATCTCCCGTATTACTAACATATATATAATTTTTTCTTATAAAAACATTAATTATACATGAGCCGTTACATTTTTTTAAATTATTTTCCAAACACATTTTGTAATATAATAAATCTAGAAATGGATGTATCAATTTCAATGACATGTAAATATTAAAAAAAGTGTGAATAAGAAGATAATAAAATATCTTGTGGATATATTTTATTAAAAATGAAGAAGTATGACAAGAACTATGTCCATCACATATCGTAAATAAATGTATATCATAATGGTCATACAAATTATGTATTTTATTTGTTCTTTTGCTATATTTTAACGACATTTCTTTATTACTTAAGTTATCTTTTGCTATAACAGATGTAATGTATTTATTATCTGCACAATTATTTTCTACACCTCTATTTACCATATAAAAAATTTCCTTGTTCATGTAATAATTATTCATACAACCCTCTTTGTACATATTAAAAGTATCCACTCCGTTCGGGTGGTCTCTTCTTATATTACAAGAATTACTTCTATGATACTTTTTTAATCTATTTATTAAAATACAAGTTTTTAATTTTTTTTCTAAACGTCTCCACACTTGATTCTTTGTATACACTTCCAAGTCTGAGTAATAATATGAAGCATTACATATAGAACCGTGACATATTGTATCACATATATTAATGTTATCAAAAGAATTTTCTATAATTGGTCTTATTTTTTTGTTCTCCTTAGTGACATCCTTTTTTATCTCTTTTCTTTCCTTTCGACAAGCTTGTATATATAAACAATTAATAATATAATATTTTAGATATTTTCTATTTTTATTTTTATAACAAGATAATAACAATGAACGTAACATACTATGTGATCTATTAAAAAGAAGTGGGTACCTTATAACATTATCTCTATTATACATATTTAATATATCTTCATTTACCAAGTTATCATATTTATACAAATGTCTACATGTTTTACATTTAATAAAATAATTTTTTAATGATAACATGTTTGATTTTTTATGCTTTTTAAAATAAGGTTCTCCTTGAATAAGATCTTTATTATTAAAACATTTCTCCTCTTTATGCATATCATTTGGATCTCTATATATATATATATTTTTTTTTTTTTTTTTTTTTTTTTTTATTATATCTTATAACATCATCATAATTATCATTATTGTGATTATCATTGTCGTTTAAAATATTTATTATTTTGTTTTTTTTTTTTTTGAATTTTAAAAATTGAAACTCATCTGAGCTAGTAGAGTTATTATTATCATTTAACAAATGAAAAAGGTTATCATCATATATATTATTTTTATTATATAAGAAATGTTTTTCATGTTTATATTGCTTTCTATTTAAATAAGCTTTCTTATTAAATAAATACTTTAAATAATTAACATGGAAAGATTTTTTTTTATTTATATATTGTTTTTTTTTACAATTTTTACAAGTAAATATATATTTATGTCTATGTCTTATATTGTTATCATATGTACAATAATAATTTTCTTCATTGTTATTCATTATATTTGTTAATTTCTTTACCTTATAATTTAGAACATCTGATTTGTTATTATAATTATTATTGACTCTATTGCAAATAATTTGTTTTTTGTTAAATCCTTTCTTAATATTATTTGTGTTATTATTATATAATATATTTTTATGACCATTATGATTATCTATATAATCGTTTGGTTTGTCGTTTGATTGGTTATTTTTTTGTTTGTTCTTATTTTTTATATGTTTACCTTTCTTTTCTTCATCCAAATGATCACAGAAGTAATTATATATTATGTCATAAGGATATGATTTACTCGTGTCTTGCTTTTTTTTTTTTTGTGAAGAAAGAAAAAAAAAAGGGTTACATAGTTT
The DNA here is from genome assembly GCA_900097035.1 of Plasmodium blacklocki (nom. inval.). Lineage (NCBI taxonomy): Eukaryota > Apicomplexa > Aconoidasida > Haemosporida > Plasmodiidae > Plasmodium > Plasmodium blacklocki (nom. inval.). The sequence goes on from LT969555.1 coordinate 634,536, forward strand.
TACATACACCTTGTATAATTTCATATAATCATTATGATAATATGTATCAGACTTCATTAGATCTTTTTTTTTATTTTTCATTTTATTGTAATTATTTTTATTATTTTCCATTTGTGTTTTATCAAACACTTTCATGAGTTCTTCAAAAAAACGATAGTTTCTTTTCTTTATATTTGTATAAAATCTTTTTATTTGTTTAAATATTTTATAACTACTAAATAAGGTATGAGAACTACAATCTTCATTCATATGATATTTTCCTTTTTTACTATAAAATCCGTATGTAAAAATATATGAATTTTTTAATTTTTTATGTATCTCATTTCTATTTAGTTTATTAGGATATATATTTTTTATATCTATACCGCTTTTTTTTTTTTTTTTTTTTTTCTTTTTTCATATATTCATTTATATTGATATATGTATGATCATTCATATCATTTTTATTTGTATCTACATTCTTTTTTATTTTATTTAATATTATTTCGGAGTAGCAATCATAGCATAATTTTTTTTCAATTATATATTCATAATTAGATATATATTTAATATTATTTATTAATATATTAATTAAGGGACACTTAAATGTTTGTATATTCTTATAATCCTTATGACGATGTCTTATTTTATTCTGATAAGATATTTTATTATTATATGAATCATATTCTTTATATATTAAATGATCATTTTGCCTATCGACATAATCATTATATTTTGGAGTCGTCTTGTTGTGATAATAAATATTATTATCATACTCTATATTGTTTTTACATTCTAAGGAAATATTATTATTATTATTATAATGATCTTTATAATTTTCAATTAAACATCTTTTCAGAATTAAATAATTGAACTTCCTTATGCTTTCTATTTTCTTACATTTATATTTCTTTCTTTTTTCATGCGCAAGAATAATAAAGTTGTTATATTTTAGAAGATTATAATTATGGTTCTTCTTTAATATATAAGTTACATTTTTTTTTTCTTGGTCTTCTTCTACAATAGATATATTATTATTTATATTGTTTGAAGGTAGAGAAATTTTTTTTTTTTTTAAATATATATCCTTTGATATATGTTCACAAGGATTGATAAATAAATTATATTTTTTAATTTTATTTATTTTGTATATTTTGTATATTGTGTTTATTTTGTATATTGTGTTTATTTTGTATATTTGGTTTATTTTTTTTACGGAATAAAAAACAATATCTTCATTTTCACCTCCCTTTATTATTTTAATTATTCTATATGGATTTTTCTTTTTTCTTTCCTTTTTCTTTTTCTTCTTCTTCTTTTCAAATTGGATGTGTGTATTTGTTACTTCAGATTTTTTTTCTGGTATAACAATATTTGTTATATCATTTTTTTTAAAAAAAATATCATAATATTGATCGTATTGGTTGTATAAATATTTCTCTTTCTTGGAACGGGCCTTATTATTCATATCTCATGCGCACAAAAATATATGCAAAAAGTATAATCAAAATATAAATAAATTAATATATATATATATATATATATATTAAATATACATTATTGTTTATCCTTTTCTCTCTCTCTCTTTTTTTTTTTTTTTTTTTTTTTTTTCAGAGGAGAACACCTAGGAAAGACAATATTTTCATCTTAACTTTTGTCCACACTCTTATGTGTTATCATTTAATGGTTACGACTTTCCTTTTTTTTTTTTTTTTTTTTTCTGGTAATATAACATACAATAAATGTGTAGACGATAGAATAATATAAGGAATAAATAACTTGAAGAAAAAGTTATATATATGTTATTATATTTATATATTATATCATTATATATATTATGATAATTTATATGAATTCATAAACATACATACACACACACATATATATATATATATATATATATATATATATATATTTATATGTGTAAGAACAAATTAAATGTGGTAAGAAATATTTTTACAAGTTGTAAAATTAAAAAAATTATATTCATATTATATGTAAGGGTTAATTTATATATTATATAATATATTATTTCTTTTTAACATGTTTGATGTATGTATAATATCTAAATAAAGTGTACTTACC
>LT969555.1:641599-681599 GCA_900097035.1 Plasmodium blacklocki (nom. inval.)
ATATATATTTATATATAATAAAAATGTATGAATATATAATTCATAATATTATATATATATACATAATGTTTTTATATATTTTTCCTTTATTTGTGTGATATAAAATGCACATTTGAACTTTCAACTATTAATCCAAGTATATACATACATATATTATATATATATTATATATATATATATATATATATATATATATATATATATATATATATATATTTATTTATTTATTTTTTAATATAATAATATATTTATTAAATGTTTTGCGTAAATTATTTAATTTTTTGAGGTGATCACATAATATATATATATATATATATATATATATATATAAATATATTGTAAAAAAAAAAAAGAAAATATACCATATTTATTATATATCAATTTCGTTTAAATAGTTTCCAGTTTTTTTTTTCTTTGATTTCATTTTATTTCGTTTTATTTTCTTTTATTTCAGTTTATGCTCCATGAAAATGAATAATCATTCAGTGTATAATAAGTTCAATCCTACCCTTTCAGTGTTCAATAATAATACGAATTTGAATAATAGTATTTATGTTTCTGGAGATAAGAAATCTAAATCTCGTACATCCTTGAACAACTTATCTTTTTATAAACCTAATGCATCTGTATATGTAAAAAAGGTGGACAAAAGTGATAAAAAAGATAATGTAAAAATATTAATTCGATATTTAGGATGGAAAAATTATAGTGGCTGTATAACACCAAATTTGTTTAAGAACCCAAGTATGACAGATTTAATAAATATATGGAACTTTATATTTAAACATGTGGATCCTTTAATAGAAGTAAATAAAGATAATTATGGAGAAGTCGTATTAAGTTTTTATAAAGACATAGGATATCCATATACTATATCTAAATCAACATTAGTAGCACCAACAACTGGTTTACAATATAACACTCATTTATCAGCTCTTGCTTGGTTATGTCAATTATTAATTTTTGAAGTTGAATGCTTTAATGATATAAATGAAGAAAAAGATTTAAGTTTATCATATGATTTTAATGAATTGAATGAAATAAAAATGGATGATTTTATCTTACATAGTTATAAATCTTATATTAATAAAGAAGAAAAAAATTTAAATGATATGTTAAGAATTAATTTAGAAAAAGAAATTGATAGATTAGAAAATGATATAAATAATAAAATTGAAGATATTAATGAGAAGAAAAAAAAAATTGAAGAAATAAAAAGTCATATGAAAGAAAATGAAGAATTAGTTAAAAGAAATAAAGTTCTTTGTGAAGAAAATAAAAAAATTAAACAATTATATACAAACAGTTTAGATGAAACAGAGAAATTAGAAAAGGATATTGAAATATGTAAAATATCAAATCAAGATGAAAAAAATAAAACGGAAAAAATATTAGACGAAATTAAAAAAGTAAAAGATATTCTACAAAAACAAACATTAAATAAAGCACAATTTGTCCAAATGAATGAAAATATTGAAAAAAATAAAGAGAAAATTGAGAATATTAAAAATGAAATTAAAAGTTTAAATAATGAATATCCGAATTTAAGTGAAAAGTTAAATATTCGAAATAATGATTTAAAAAAAATAGCAAAAAATATAAATGAAAAATTTATAGAAATTGTTGAAAATATTAATTTATATAAAAATATATCGACATCTGATTGGAATGAAATACATCCAATCAATATAAATATAGATTCTTTTACTGTTGATAATATGTTAAATATCGACTGGAAAAATTTTAAAGGTAATATTAAAAAGTTTATTGATCAAGATGAACAAGAACTTAAAAATTCATTAAATCTAATCGAAGAAAATGAAAAACAAATTAAAATCATAGAGCAAGATATTCAAAGTTTAAAACAAGAAATTATGGAAAAGGAAAACTTGGTTAAAAAGCTGAATGAGGATACAAACAATTTCGTCAATGAGTCTACTCAAACGTTTAATCAAATAGTAGCAGAAAATGAGGTATGTTATATATGATAATATAAGTTCATTTTAATAAATCAAAATTATCTTATTTTATATTTTTATATCTTGATGTTTTATTATATATTTGTATTTTTTTTTTTTATAGAAAATGTTGGAAGAGGCTGAAGAGAAATTGGTAATAAATTATATTACATGGATATGAATAAATAAAAAAAAAAAATAATAAATATATATATATATATATATATATATATGTTAACATTTTTTACGCTTATGCAGAATGAAAGCAATGAAATGTTCAATGAGGTTAGGGCATCGAGGGAACAAAAGGAAAATGAACTTGAGAAAATAAAGGAGGAAAATGAGAAAAAATTTAAGGAGAAATTGTCAGTGCTTCAAAAGGTAAAACAAAATAAATAAATAAATAAATATAAATATAAATAAATATATATATATATATATATATATATATATATATATATGTGTGTCCATTTTTTTTTTTTTTTTTTTTTTTTTTTTTTTTTTTTAGGCGTGCGCTATGCTGATAGAGTTAAAAAGATACAGCAAGTCTTATATATCCATGTAAGGAAAAATATATATATTTACACAAATACATATGTGCATACATACGTTCGCTCTTATCTTATTTTTATTTGTTTATTATTTTTATTTTTTCTCTTTACCTTCAGTGTGGTTGAAGAGAAGAAAAAGGAATTGGATCTATACAAAGACCTTCAAAAAAGTATTGTTGACTAACATGTTGCAAAGATATAATGACAAAAAAAAAAATACAATAAAATAAATAAATAAAAAATAATAATAATATAAAAAAAAAATAGAGAACAATTAGATAAGCAAATAAAGAATGAAATATAAAAATGATAACATAAAAAAAAAAAAAAAAAATGAAATAGTTATGAATTACAAAGATTATGTATATTATCCAATATAAAATGTTAATATATATTCTATGATAAATACATAGGGAGGGCGCATATATATATATATTTTTTGTTTTTCAGTACAATTATATATATATATATATATATATATATATATATATATATGTATATATGTATTTATATTTATATTTATATTTATTTTCTTTCTTTTTCTTTTTGTTTTTATTTTTTTGGTTATTATATTATTGTGAAAATGTTATATCTGTATATTCTCCGATACAATTTTATTAATTTGATTTATGGTTTCTTGTATATGATCATTATTCGACTTAATAATATTTTCTATATTTAAAATTTTATATTCTAGATTATTTATTTCGTCTTTTTCTATTTTTTGTTTATCTTGTACTTTTTTAACTTCATCTAACTTTTTTATTTCGATACTTAGTTTTTCATATAATTCTTTTCGTTTACGTTTTTCTTTTATATCTTTCAAAAGATCTTTATATATAATATTTTTGTTTTTAACTTGTTTGAATTTTTTAATTTTTTTTCTTGTTTCTTTATTTAAAAAGTTGAAATCTTTTTTTATTGACGACAATTCATTTAATAATAAATTAATGTTATGACCAATTCTAGAAAAGTAAAGATAGCCATTTAAAAATGCTTCATTTTCTTTTAATAGGTGTTGATTATTTAAAATAAGTGATTGTTTATCTTTTTCTATATTTTCATTTTGATCATTTGAAGTTTCAATAAATTTGGTATCACTTGTATTTACATCTTTTTTATTATCTACATTATTTTTATCATATTTGGATATATTTAGATCTTTTAAAAATAATTTTATTGATTTGTTTATGCAAAGCGTAAAGTCAATTTTGGGTTCGAATACGCTCTGGGAACAGAGTCCCGCATAGGCATCTTCCATATTATAATACAAAAATAAAATAAAATAAATAAATAAATAAATATATAAATATATAAATAAATAAATAAATAAATAAATATATAAATAAATATATAAATAAATTAATAAATATATAAATAAATAATTTAAGATATAATTATATAAAATATCAGAATATACGATTATATTATTATAATTACTTTTCAGAGGAACATTTTAATAACGAAAAGGGGATTAAGAATATACTTACCATAATGTATATTATTTTATAATATTATTTTTTTAAACATCAATATTCTTCCTTCATAATATATATATATATATATATAAATTACAAAAAATTAAATAAAAAATGTAACATATGTATATATATATATATATATATATATATATATATAATATTTTAATATATATATTTATATATATTTATTTATATTTATATTTAATTTTTTCTTTTTTTCACGTATGAGGAAGTATGCATATATATAAAATAATGTACGTATAACATTATGAGAGGGTAACTTTTCTTTTTTTTTTTTTTTTTTTATTATTTTATTATTATTTTTTAATTTTTTTTAGCAAAATATCATTTTCATATCTTAATTTGATAATTAATAATATTAAAAATATTTCAATGCTCAACTGTGAGATGAATAAAAAATATAGTTTTAAGAATGTAAAAAATATATTATATATATATATTATATATATATATATATATATGTTATATATATATGTTATATATATATTTATGTTATTGTATAAAAAATGAGAAAGAGGAGAAGAAAGCTTTTGAAAAAAATTCCATACACAATATGACGAATGTCAAGGTATATATATATATTTCTATTTATACGTAGATATGCCTTTTTATCTTTCCTTTTTTTTATTACTTGTGTATAATATTGTAATAAAAGTGTATGGTTGTATTCAAAATTTTGGAGCTATTAAAAAGAATGAATTATTATATATAAAGAATAAATTTTTATTATGTGACAAACGGTTTAAAAAAAAAAAAAATAAATATAAATATAATAATAATATTAATAAATATGTTAATTCTAATATTTATACATCAGATTTCAGAAGAAATAATAATGTAGTTTATTTTAATAAGGATAAAATAATATTTGTAAGTCTATTAAATTCGCCTATTGTAGGTGTAAAAATAAATGATGACAAATGTAATGTAGATGTTATAGCACAGAATCTCAAAGATAATGAAGAAAAAAAAAATGTAAAAGATGATATAAAGAATGTAAACAACCATCATATAAATAATATATATAATATATATAATATAAATAATCTTCATAATCTTTACATTAATTATAATTTAATTAATCCACACCATAATGAAGAACCCTTTGCCTTTTCTCCACATTTTCATAATTTTTCAATGTTAAAAGAAAAAAAAAATATATTTTTTTATAAACATCGAAATAAATTAAATGATTGGTTATGTACACATTATTTTCCAAATAATATATCGTGTAGGTATATAAAAAATGTACTATCGAATTTTAGACTTTACGATTTTAACATTAAGGAAAATATTTTATATCATTTGTTGTTAAAATATATTTATTATAATAAGAATGATAATGTATCGTTTGAGAAAAAAATAAAGTTATTAAATATTGTTGATCAAAATAAATATAAGTTTATATTAGACCATGCAAGGATATTACATAAAGTAGTAAAAAAAGAAAAAGATAAAATCATTAAACATATATATAATAATAATGAAAAATATAAAGAGACAAATGTAAATGATCAAATGAATGATGAAACAAATACAATACCTATTTATAATATAGAACATCTTAAAAAAAATTCATATGATCATATTAATTATAATAATAAAATTATTGATACTTATTTAAAAATGAAAAAAAAATTAAATATTCTTTTTGTAACCTTAAAAAGAGAAAATAAACAAAATGTATATAAAATATATAAAAAAATAAAAAGAAATATAACATTTTATGATTTTTATGATCGCTTACTTATTTTAAATTATTTTTATATATCTAATAAACATCGTTTAGTATTCATATTTTTTAAAAAATATATTTACAAGTTATTAAATAATGAAAATATGTTTATTATAAATTTTATAAATAATTTTTTTCAAAATAATATCTTATCAAAATATATCATATATCCAAAAAGTACATATAATGATTCTTTATACACTGATATACAAACACATGAGAATATATCTGCACATATAAAAGATAAATACAAGTTATATCATTTACCTATAAATACATCGAATTTTATTGAGTATTATATGAAAAACTTTTTTTTTCCATCTTATCCTTCATCCCACATAAATAATAATAATAATAACAAAATATACCGTCATATGTGTGACACAAAATTTTTATTATATTTAAATATGTTACATTCATTTTTAGAAATGAAAAATTATTATTTTATTCATAAATTTATTGAACAGTTTTGCACATACTATTCAAAAAATATACCTAATCATATAATATATGATGATCATAAGTGGTCCTTTTTTATTTTAACCTTATCCTTTTCAATGAGATATGTATATATGAAAAGAACATTTCATATAGTTAATTTGAAAGAACACCAAGATTATATAAATACACATTATGTAAATGAAAATAATGAATATAAAATGAAGGATATTAAAAAAAAAAATCAAAATAAAGAAATAAATGAAAAGAAATATATTATTTATAATAAAGATGATAATTACTTATCATATCCTATTAATATTTACAATGAAGATATTTTTAATTATCAACAAAATTATTGTATGACTAATTCATATAATAAATTAAATTATCATATAATTACTTATATTAAAAATGTTATCACAAACAGAGATATACATAATAAAAGAAAAAGTATATATAAAAATATATCCGTTTTATTATTTTTACAATATGTTTTTTTGCTTAATTTAAATATAAACACTACTCATTTTTTAAATAAAAAGTCAGATACATATTTTGAAAATATGTATATGTTAGGACCTATACATAACGAAGAGGGTCAATATAAAAAGAATGAACAGTGTGATAAAAATGTTAATTCGAAATTTGAAAGGATAGAAAAAAAAAATAATAATAATCACAATAGTGATTTTAGTTATAAATACAGTGATAATAATAATATTAGTGATAATAATAATATTAGTGATAATAATAATATTAGTGATAATAATAATTTTTGTGATAATAATAATTTTTGTGATAATAATAATTTTTGTGATAATAATAATTTTTGTGATAATAATAATTTTTGTGATAATAATAATTTTTGTGATAATAATAATTTTTGTGATAATAATAATTTTTGTGATAATAATAATATTAGTGATAATAATAATATTAGTTATAATAATAATTTTTGTGATAATAATAATATTAGTTATAATAATAATTTTTGTGATAATAATAATATTATTGGAAATAATAATTATGAGAACAAAAAATGTAACACTTATAATACATCAACTATGGTTTATCCACATGAAAAAAATGTGAAGAAAGATACATATTTACATTCAAATAATTTTTTGCTCTCTTTTCTTATCAAAAGTTATAAAAATATTTTAAATAGCTGCTTCCTAAAAACAAATTCAATAAGTGACAGTATGATGATTTATAATTACAGCTTTGATGAATTATATTATTTTATTCAAACATATTTAAATGATAATATAAATAAATATTATTTTTTATTTAATGATAAAAATAAAGATCATAAATTAATTTTAAATATAAAACCTATTTTATCATTGTGTCAAATAAATATTATCTTTTTTTTTAAATTAATACATGTATTAGATATGTGTAATTATAAATATATTGCCTTGTCCATTATCAATAAATGTAAAAAAAAAAAATGGTTTAAAATAATTAATATCAAGGTTATAAAATTATTAATAAATAAATTTAAATGTACAAATAATAAAGATTATAAAAAGAAATTATATTTATTTTCCTCATCATTTATTGAAAATAAGGCAATATCTGAATATATGGATATATATAATAAATATAAAATGATAATAAATTCATATGATAAAAAATATATTAAAAAAACTTTTTATTCATTAATTGAAAAAGATATCAAAATGAATAATAATAAAAAAATAAAAATAAAAATAAAAAATAATAATAATATTAATAATATTAATAATAGTAATAATGATAATAATGATAATAATAATAATAATATGGAAACATATAAATCTTTTAAAATATTTAAGAAATATACCATACCATTAAATATCAAACAACTCTTCTTTCTTTTTCAGCATCTACAAAAATTTAATTTAAATTATGAAATTATTCTTTTATATAACCGTTTGGTGAAATATAATAAATATATTAAGAAAAATATATATTTCGACAAAGATACAAAAATTATAAGAAGAAAAAAGAAATATATAAAATCTTCAAGGGATATAATATATAAAAATATTTTTTCTATTTATATTCATTCAATTTTAAGTGTAAATAATTTATTATTATTAAATCATGAGGAAGAAATAATAAAAAATAAAAAAATAAAAAATATGATATGTCCATCTACGTATTGTATCCTTTATAAAACCCCTTTGTATATATTTCGTCATTTTATAAAAAAGTATAGAAATAAGCAACTACAAATGTCACAACAAGGATATGATTATACCGGTTGGGATAATTTTTATGGTGATAAGAATGTTAATCCTTTACAGAATAATAAATATGTAGAAGAAGTTAAACATATGAATATATTGCAAAAGGAGGATAACATAAAAAATGTGGATAATTTAAACAGTGTGAATAATCTAAAAAATGATGATAATATAAATAATGTGAATAACATAAAAAAGGAGGATAATATAAATAATGTGAATAATCTAAAAAATGAGGATAATATAAACAGTGTGAATAATCTAAAAAATGATGATAATATAAAAAATATTAACCATCGTTATATTAATATTAAAAAGTCAATTGAACATATAATACGTGGAAACGAGTTCTTTTCTTCCCTTGATGAAGAGACATTAGAGAAATTCAAAAAAAGTAAGCTTTTGAATAAATTTTTTAATGATTCACTTAATCCTACGTATAAATTATTAAGAAAGAAAGACTATACGTTAATATTTTATATTATAATGAAGTATATACATAAACATAAAATAAAATATACATATGACATTTTATGTATTGATAAAGAAAATAATTTAAATGTAAAGAAAAAAAATAATAATAAAAATAAATATTATAATAATATATTATATATATATTTATATTTTCTGTTGACTTTAAAATGTTATATGAATACATATAAAATAGATCAGATAAATTTTTTAATTATAATAAAAATATTTATAATAATGTATGACATGCCAAGTTTTGAAAATTTTCTTTTAATAAATAAAAATAAGGAATTGATTGATGATAATATATTATATATAAATTCTTTAATAAATAATTATTTTGTTGATAATTATAAAAAGAACATAAAAGGATTAAATGAAAAGAAAAATAATATTATATTTCCTATGGACAAAGGAATATGCATTGATATGTATATAATGAAAGATACCAATTTATTAATATATAATTTAAATTATTACAAACTTGTTAAAAAATTTTATAACATATTTAAACATAATAATATATTAAAAATATATTTTTTCTTTGATTGTAGAAAAATATCACACACATTGTTAAATTTATCATCAATCTTTTATCATTTACAATTTTTAAACAATCAACAATTTGTAAAATATATATATGATAAAGAAGGAATTTTATTATCTCCTAAAAATATTTATGAAGCTTCTCAGTTTGTTATATTTTATGGAAATTGCATGTTTAAAAAGAGTAAAATTTTTGAATTCTTATCTTCTTCTTTTTTTAAAAATGTTTCTATCCAGAAAAATGATTTAATTAAAGACGCTTATGTCTTTTCAATAAGAGGAGAATAAAAGAGCATGGACAAATAAGCAAATATATCTAACTATATATATATATATATATATATATATATATATATATATATATATACATATACATATAATGTTTTGTTGTTAAAAAGAAAAAATTAAGTTGTGGTGTGTAAAAAAAAGTTGGTGATTCATAATATAAAAGGAAGAAATTAATAATATGTCATGAAGTTTTTGTAAGGACAAAATTTTATAAACGTTGAAAAATTAAATTAATTTTTTCATATGAATAAAAAAAAAAAAAGAAATTGTGTATAGACAAGAAAAAAGAAAGATATAAATATGAAGAACTAATTAAAATATAAAAAGAAACCATATAAAAGAAATTATAATTTTTTTTTTTTTTTTTTATATTACTATATGTTGTCGCATGAAATAAGCTGGACATTTCTTTGGATACATGCATGTACCACAATAAAAAAAAAATATATATATATATATATATATATATTAAAAGAAATTTATTTTATATTTATAAAATGGTTATATATCCATATGTAGGCCTGTATATAGTCTATTATAAAAAGAGCATCTATTTTAAAAATGAGACATTTAAAAAAATACAAACAATATATATAATAATTTGTACGATCTGTTGTTTTTTTTGTGTTTTTTTTTTTTTTCCTCCCCCCCCCCACTACTAAATGTAAAAATATGCACACATATATATATATATATATATTTATATTTATATATTTATTTATTTGTTTGTTTTGTTTGACTTATTTTTTATGTGCCTTATATTTTATATATTATTATAATTTTTTTTTTTTTTTTTTTTTTTTTTTTCATTGAAATTTTATAAAATTAACTTTTAAATTTTTTTCAACTCTATTTGTTTATAATTATTTGAACACCACGTTGTATGTGTGTGTTGATGTGTATATGTCTATAACTTTTTTTTTTCTTTTTTAATTTATATATATATATATAATATATATGTTTTCTTATTTGATAATAGAGGAAAATAATGAGATTTTAATAATGACAAAGGATTTATTAAACGTTTGAATAAAATCTATGTATATAAACATGTAGTATATCTTATAATTACATTTTATTCCATCAACATATATATATATATATATATATTTATTTATTTATTTATTGTCTTGTTATACCTTATGATTATAAATATTTTTGATGTGTTCACTGTGTTGTGCCTATAGAATAAAATTCTTATAATATATATATATATATATATATTTTTTTTTTTTTTTTTTTTTTTTTTTTTTTTAAATATTTATACATATTTGCTTCTTTTGAGAATATATGGAAGCCCTTTATCCACTGCTGTGTCTTGCTTTCTGCTTATCGATCCTTTTAAATGTAACCAAGTGTGATAAATTAATTTCCAAATTAACAAAAAATGGAGATCTGGATTTAGTTTTATTATATGATATAGGATTGGTTCATGATACTGAAAATAATCATATGAATTCTTTAGAAAATATTGCCGAGTTAGGTAAAAATTTACTGGTTAGGGATAATAAAAATATAACACTGTCATATATAACATATGATGATATAAATGTTGATTTAAGAATTGAGAAAAGGAATAATTCAGGAGTAGATAATCAAAATAATTATGATAAGGATAATAATAGTTATTACAAATTTGATAGTGATAAAAATATAGAGGAATTTCAAAATGAAGTTCTAGGTACTAAATTAAAATCATCACATAAGAATTCATCACATTTAAAAGCCTTAAATTATGTAGGATTAAAACATTTTTATAATACCAAAAAAGAATCAGTTAAAATGGTTATCATGTTTATGAATACAGATGGTGATTATAATAAAATTGATAATATATCTTCTAGTTATTCTGCAGAATTAAATATAATACATTATTTGTTTGATAGAAAAAATATTATATTAAATATAATAACAAAAGTAGCTTTTAAAAATTATTGTCATTATATACAACAAATAGGTTCAAATACTAATGAGTTATTAAAATGTGTATTAAAAAATTCTTTTTATAATATATCAGCATTAACATATGATATTGTAAAATATTATGATGATATATCAATAAATGCAATATGTCATGGGTGGTCTGAATGGTCTCCATGTTCTGTGACATGTAATATGGGATATCATTTTACAAAAAAAGATTCATTAAGATATATAAAAAATTCTAAGAGTGGTTTATATAAAAGGAAAGGAAGAAGTTGTTTAGAACAAAGAAATTTAATAATTCAAGAGTGTTTTAATACATCTTGTGATCACTCATTAGATATATGTGATAATATATATATGGATATATCAATATTATTAGATGACTCATCAAATATAACATTAGAATCATGGAATAAATATATTATACCTTTTGTTAGAAAGTTTATAACTCATTTTAATATAAATCATAATCAAATAAATTTCTCATTAACTACATATTCTAATCATACTTATAACTGGTTCAATTTTTCAAATATACTTTCAAATAATAAAGATAAATTATTAACATATCTAGAATATTTTAAATTTAATTTTGGGTCCTCTACAAAAGATATTAAACAGGCTATACAATATATGAATGATCATGTTTTAAATACAAACTATCAAAGAAATGATGCAAAGAAAGTTATGCTAATTATTAATTCAGGGGAAGTCGATAATCAAACTGTTACATCTGTACCACATATTCTTCAACGTCTTAAAGATACCTATAATATTCAAGTATATTCAATATGTATTAATAATCACAATGTCGAAAACTGCAAAAAGTTAAGTACTCATTCGATGGAGGAGTATGGCTCGAACTTTTCTTATTCCTTCTTAAACTCTTCAGATTTGAGGTATAATATGTTGGGAATACAAAAAAATATATGTCGCAATGTGGCAGGGAAATTTAGAAGAAAGCTAAGAAGGAGTGCAAACAACGAAAAGGATGACAAGGAAGATAAAGATGACAATGAAGATAAAGATGACAAGGAAGATAAAGATGACAAGGAAGATAAAGATGACAATGAAGATAAAGATGACAAGGAAGATAAAGATGACAATGAAGATAAAGATGACAAGGAAGATAAAGATGACAAGGAAGATAAAGATGACAAGGAAGATAAAGATGACAAGGAAGATAAAGATGACAAGGAAGATAAAGATGACAAGGAAGATAAAGATGACAAGAAAGATAAAGATGACAAGAAAGATAAAGGGGAAAATAACAACACTGATGAGAAAGACCAAAGCGAGAATGAAAATAAAACAGATGAACGAAAGGACGAAGGAAATATGTCCACTTCAAATGAATATAATATTTCAGGAAAAATGGATGATGAGGATATAATCACACAATATAATGAAGAAGACACACATAATAATACAAATAATAATACAATAATAGATGATGATCCATTTGGTCAAGACAATTCATTTTTTGAAAACCAAAATTTTTTGGGAAGAGGAAAACACGAATCCAAATATGCCAGCAAATTAAGTATTAATAGTTTAGGAGATATAAATGAATCTAATGATAGTTATAATAATTATGATTATTATGATGATGATCCAGCAAATAGAAATAAGGGATTTTTAAAAAAGAATTCAATTATTTTGAAATCATTATATAATTTAAATGAAGATTATGTAAACAATAATATAAATAATAATTCTGGTAGTACTAGTAGCCATTCTCGTAATAATAATTCTGGTCATAATGATATACCACATTTTAAAAATATGAGGAAATATAATTCAGAAACTAATATTCCTGGCTGTAGTAAAAGTAATAAAAGTTCGAATAGAAAATTATTGAATCGATTATATAATATGTTATTCAGGAAAAAAAAAAAATATCGTATTAAAAATATTGATGCCCATTCAAAAAAAAAAGTAGATAATTTTATTGAAAATATAAAATTCTCAAAAGACAATAATGACGATAATAATAAGATTGATGAACAAAATATAGAAATACAATTTGATACGCTGTTAGATGGTATATTTGATTTCTTACAAGATTATGATAACTCAAGTCTCAGTACATTTAATAGTTCTATGTTAGATGATGATTTTGTTTATTTTTCAAATACAAGGCCTTGTGGTTTGTCCCTCATGGACTTTCCTATATATGATGAGGAAAATGTGGAAGCAGAAATAGGAGGAAAACTCAAAGGAAAAGGAGGAGAAAGAGATGATGATGATGAAGATGATACTGATGATGATGATGGTGATGATGATGGTGATGGTGATGATGATGGTGATGGTGATGACAAGTCTAATAACAATAATGATGATGATGATGGTGACGACAAATCTAATAATAATAAAAATGATGATGATGATGGTGACGACAAGTCTAATAATAATAATAATGATGATGATGATGATGGTGACGACAAGTCTAATAATAATAATAATAATGATGATGATGATGATGGTGACGACAAGTCTAATAATAATAATAATAATGATGATGATGATGGTGATGAGAAAGGAAACGATTATATATCTCAGTATAGCTTGATATTAAAAGATAAATCACATAATGATAATAATTATATGACGAATGAACATGACGAAAGGAAGATAGGCAAACAAGAAAATATTGATATATTATCCAATGAAAAAGATAATATTTCCTCGAACTATAATAATGACCTTCAGAGAGTTAAGAGATCGTTAGATTTTCCAGAAATTTTTATTAAAGAGAGTTATGAAAAACCAAAAAACATTCATAAATCTAAAAAGGAAGAAGAAAATGAAAGTAATAATAGTAAAGTACATATTAATTCTCAAAATAAAGCGGAAAATAATAATGTTGTAGAGAATGTAATACCTTGTAATAATAAAAATATAAATGAAGAAGATAATAATATTAATAATTCAATAAAAACTCCACATATAGGAATATTTAATAAAAACAAAATAAATTGTAGAAATAAAAAAGCATCTAAGTTTGATAAGATTAAACGTTTTAATGATAAGATAAATAAATATAACAATCCGTTAATACCAAATATGGAAAATAGAAATGAAGAAATAGATGTGGTAAAAAATAATGAAGATAAAAAACAAAAAACACTTCCTATAATTAAAAATGATAATATAAAAGAGACAGAAAAAAAGTATGAAAACAATGTTGTATATGAAGAAAATAATAAAAAAAATATTAATAATAATGATATACATAATATGAATGTAGAAAAATTATATAAAGATAAAAATTCACATCATATTAAAAATAAATATGATAAAGATAATCTTACAGAAAATAATAAAGTAATGCAAATATATTTAAAAGATGATGATGCAGATGATGAGGAGTATGAACATTGGCATGGACATCAACATGATAGAAAATCTACCCCGGCATATAAATATGCAGCTTCCTTTACATTAGCTGCTATTTTATTTTTAGGTTTATCCTTATATTATATAAATAATAGAAAAGGTAACCAAATTATAAAGGCAAAAGAGTCTAATGATTTTGCCGTATCTACTACTGTGAAGGAAACACCTTGTAAGGAACAAAATATAGAAATAATGAATGATATGCAGTGGCAATAAAAAAAAAAAAAAATATATACATATATATATATATATATATATATATATATATATATATATATATATATATGTAATAAATAAAATTAACTTGTTCGTTGAATGAATGAATGAATAAATAAATAAATATATATATATTTATATTTATATATTTATTTATTTAGCACGTATAAATTTTATTCCGTTTATGTTTTGTTTTTTAGTATTATTTCAAAATAGTTATTATTTAATTTTTATTATTTGATATTTGACATATGACATTTTATATTTAAAATTTCGTTTTTACTAATTTTAATTTTTTTTTTTTTTTTTTTTTTTTTTTTTTTTTTTGACATAAAGTCAAAGAACATTTGATAATCGAGCACCTGTTCTTTAAAACAAAAAATAAATAAAATTAACAACTTAATTATCATAATATATACATATATATATATATATATATATATATATATATATATATATATATATATATATGTATACTTATGTACTGATTGGTTTTTATAAATATATTTGGTTGAATATTTTTTCCTTTGTTGATGCATCTGTCTGTTCAGGTTTAATAACTCGTACAAGACTTCTGAGTGTTATTATCAAATAAGGGAAATTATCCATTGTATCAAAAACAGTGACATTTTTTAATAATAATGTTGAACCTATATCTATATGTTTTTTATATTCAATTTCTACTTCTTTATGTACTGATGCGGGCATTTGTCCGGATGGGTCCATAACAATAAGGAAATATCCATGATTACGACATATAATGTTTTTAACCAGAACTATCATCCTTTCAATTTTATAATTAGAAAAATGTTTATTCTTTAATATGTTATGGATATTATATTTATATAAAAAAGATTCTTCCGAATTATTCTTATGTATATACTTATGTGAATTTATACCCAGATGGAAAAAATCTACTGGTATATTTAAAATTTGTAATGCTTTAATCCATGAATGGTATTTTATAAATGAGAAGCAAAAAATTAATTCTTTTTCTTTATTATAATAATAATAATTATTATTATTATTATCATACATGTTATTACTACATATATTATTACTACATATATTATTACTACATATATTATTACTATACACATTGTTACAATCTGAATTATTACCATTAATATTATTATTATTATCTTTTGTTTTTTTCGTCATTTCTGATATATTGTATGATTCTATAAACATATTTAAATTACTTGTTTTATCTGCTTCATTAACACAAACATTTCTAATGATGGACTTATCATATATATTTGATATTGTTGAAAAGCTTTTCATATCTTCTGTTAATTTTGCCATATGCTTAGTTCTGTTACTTTCATGTATCTCATATTGTTCAGAAATAATTGGTTCTCCTATTTCTTCATTAGTAATATTATTATTAATATTATTTGTTGTAATATGTTTGTTATACAAATTGGTTGCGTTCATGTTTTTTTTTTTTTTTAAACCTAGAGGTTCTTTATTTAAAGAATTACAATTGCTTGAATACATATGTTTATCCTTTGAGTATATATACATATCATTTTTTTTTTTTTCTATATTCTTTTCCTTGATCAATGAATCACAATAATAAATATTATTATTATTATTATCTTCATTATTATTATTATTATAATTATCTTCATTATTATTATCATTATAATTAACATCATCATTATTATTATTATTAATATCTTTATGTTTTTTATTTCTATCTTTATATGATATGGACCTAATCATATTTGTTTTATATCGTTGTTTTTTTTTTTCTTCATATGAAGAACAATTTTCATCCTTATTATATTCTTCATCTAAGAATTTTTTATCACCTTCATCATCTTTATTATTTATTTCTTTATTTTTTAATATTGCTTGTTTTTTTGTAGGGTCATTATTTGTAACATGCATTTTATCTCCCCCCTTTTTATTTAACACATTCGATATCATATTATTATAATTACACTTGTTATTATCATCATCATTATCTATCTTTTCCTTATTTACATTTCCCACATGATCAAAATCAACACTCCTTAATTTATCATTACTCTTACTTTTATTGATATTTTCATTATTAATACTTTTAAAGAAATTGTCCAAATTTTTTATATTACTAATGTTAAAATTTAATATGGAAGAGGAAGAATTTTTTTGCTGTACGTTCTTTTCATTTCTTTTCTTATGATCCTGTTGAATATTTTCCTCCTCTTTTTTTTTTTTTTTTTTCTTCTTCCACTCATCATCACTCTCATCAAACAAGCATGATAAATTTTCATCAAGCATATTGTTATATAGAAAAAAAAAAATAGAAGAAGGATGCGAGAATAATTAAAATGCTTTATTATTTATTGTACATGTGAAATAAGAGAGAACCTAAAAGTGTATAACAAAAGGGGAGGTTGCATCTCATTAAATTAACGAAAATAAATAACACACACATGTTACAAGTACATATAATATATATATATATATATATATATATATATATGTACTTTTGTTTTTAAAAGTTAATTAAAAAAATTAAAGTTTACAAAAAAAAAAAAAATTAAAAATTAAAAAGGGTGCAAAAAAAAAATAAAAAAAAAAAAAATATATATTTATATATATATATATATATATATATATATAAATATACGCATATATTCATGTAACAAAACAAAAAAAAAAAATATACACATACATAATATATTATATATATATATATATATATATATATATTTTATTTTATTTTATTTTTTTATATATAAATCATTAAAAAAATAAGTGATATATTTAATGGAGATTTATTTTAATTTATGTATATACATACTCCAAAAAAAAAAAAAAAAAAAAAAAAAAATATACATACATACATAATATATTATATATATATATATATATTTATGTATTCTCTATATCCTGGCTAAGCTTCCACATAACCCACTTTTCAATTTCCCCATGATATGTTAACACATCTGAATGTTAAATTTTTTATTATAAACATTTTTAAGGAAGGTGACAAAACTTTCAATGTCAACCACATAATCGATAGAACTAACCTTAATTTCGATAGCTTCAGTAATATGTTGCTCTAGTTTTTTGAGAATATGTTTTTTAATTTTTATATTATTTGAACTATCATATACGGAATCATTATTTATAAGATCAGGAAAAAAAAAATTATAAAAATAGGAAGTTCTAGGAGTTTTTACATAAGCTGGTTTTTCTTTTGCATTTTTTTTATCAATTTTTGTGGCAACACATGCTATGGGTATTTGCCCGTTTAATATATCTTCATTATATTTATATGAACCTTTTTCTATATCTGAATTGTCATCAGAGAAAAAATCTTCATCATCATCATTATAGTAATTATCATAATTATTATGGTACGTATTTTTATTTTTCCTTTTGTATGAATTTTTATGATAAAACGTAATATTCTTTCCTTTAGAATTATATTTATTATAAATATTTTTATTATCATATTCAAAATGTTCCTCATCCTGATCTTTACTTTGATCTTTATTTTGATCTTTTCTATGATCTTGTTTTTTTTTCTTTTGTTTTTGTGTGTGAAAAAAGTTCCATAAAAAATTTTTTTTTTTGATTTCTCCACAAAAAACATCCGATGGTGGTTTTGTATTTATATATAACTCATACAACCATTTAGCTAAATTATGATAAGATTTATTGTTAGAAGAATCATAAACTAGTAATATACCATCAACCTTTTCATAAAATATATTACGAATATATGAGTATGTTTGTATTCCTCCTATTTCTAAGAATTCTATAATATAAAAATTATTTATATCATTGGAGTGTGAGGAAAGATTAAGATCTGTATGATCATTGTTAATAGATATATGATTATTATAATCATATACAGTATCATTATAACACGTATTATTATTATTATAACACATATTATTATTATTGTCATTGTTTTGGTAATATATTTCTTTTATAGACTTTTTTTCGATATTTTTTATTATATTTAAAGGATTATTTTTTTTAAATTTATTATAGTACTCATTATTTCTGGACCACAATAAAGTATATATTTCAAATCCGTATGTATACTTATGTCTCTCTTCAAAAATAAAATTGTTAGTATTCATTTTATTTTCAATAAATTGTAAAAAATTTTTTTTTGCCTGGAAAAATATGGTTTCCACCACATTTTCTACATTGTGTTTGGTAGTTGTGTTACTAGCCAAATCTTTGGCACATACAAAATCATTCTTTTTCTTCTCTTCTTTTTTTTTCTTTTCTTTTTCCTCTTCTTCTTTTTCATCTAAATGTATAAAATAATCAAAGAAATCTATAGGATATAAATCATTAAATCTTTCACTTATCAATTTTAAAAAGGAGCTTTTTCCTACTCCCAGGTCTCCTAACACGAGAATTTTAAAATTATCCATTCTATATATATATATATATATATATATATATATATATATAGCCAAATGATAAAATAAAAAAAATAAACAGGAGTCTTGTAAATATTTTTTCGTTTGTGTTTGTATTTGTCTTTATTTTTGTGCTTGGGAAGCTGCATAGCAGTTCTGTTTATATCACTATGGTATATAAGAACTTATACATTCATATTGTTATATTATATTATATTATATTATATTATATTATATTATATTATATTATATTATATTATATTATATTATATTATATTATTTATTTTTTACTTTTTTGAATTCAGTAAATACGTGTAGTTTAAATAACGTCCCTCGATATAACATTATGGTTTTTTAAAAAAAAAAAAAAAAATAAAATAATAATATATATATATATATTTATTTATTTATGTATCTATCAATTTATTAATTTATTTTTTTATTTGCTTATTTATATTTGTGTATTAGGGTAAAAATGCTTACACATTATAATAATGATATAATTATAGCATACAATTTTGTTATACATATTTTATAACATTATTATGTTAACAAAATAAAAATAACATACATACATATATATATATATATATATATATATATACAATGAATGTACATAATGTTATATACATAAAACAATGTGTATAGAACTATTATTATATTATTTTATTTTTCCAATGTTATTATATAAGTTTATTTTTTTTGGTTTAGGATTATATTGAAAACATATGTTTTATAAGAAAGGTTAATATTTAAATAAAGGTAAGACATATATATGAACTGGATTTTTTTTTTTTTTTTAATATATTACATATATTTTAATATTTATATATGATTAACACCCATACTTTGACATATATATATATATATATATATATATATATATATATACATATTTTTCTTATGAACACGTGTGTTTTCGAAGTAAGGAATAATTTCAAAGTATTAATGAAAAAAAAAAAAAAAAATATATATATGTACTAATATAATAATATATACATACATATATAAATATATATTTGAAGGAAAATATAATAAGGTATAATAATTATATAAATTTTATTGCAATATTATTATAGCATTTCTATTACTTGTGTTATTTATTTATTTTTTTTTTTTTTTCATATGATTATACATATATAGATATATAAAGGTAATAAGTTAATATGTATATATTAAAATTAAGGAATAATAAAAAAATATAAATATTATAAATTATTTATATGTATAAAATTTTATATGTAAAATAATTCTGTAGAAGGTCCTTTGATAAGATTAAATATATATGTATAAACATAATTTATAATAATATTATAAATATATATATATCATTGTTACATCTTTTTATATACATTATAATATTATTGTATATATATATATATATATTATATTTATGTGCAAATGTTTTGTTTGTTTTAAGGAAAATAAATAAAAAAAAAAAATAAAAAAAAAAATAGTCAACATAAATATAAGGGGCTATATATATATTTCATGCATATACATACTAGTCATATAAATTACTTATGAAATAATTACAACATATATTTATCTTGTTATATATATAAATCGGGAAAAAACAAAACATTTAAAAAAAGTAAAATATAAGTGGAAACTATATATAGCCTAAAGGTTAATGTAAAATATATACACTAAGAAGTAAAAATATATATGAAGTTTATATATAAAAGCAAATATTTATCTTGAATTTTTTTTTTGTTAAATATATAAAAAAATCGTTGACATAAAAAAAGGTAAATAAGTAAATATTATATAAAATATATATATATATATATATATATATATATATATGCATACATGCTTTTATTTTTTTTTTTTTTTTGTGTATTCTTGTAAATTTTATATTATGTAATAATAAAAAGGTAACCATTTCATTTTAAACATTTTTTTTTTTTATATCTATATATATTTTTATATAAACATATTTATATATACATATTTATATATCTTTAATATAAAATATACTTTCATATTTATAATTTTTATTATGAAAATTTAATAATGTTTGTATATCTTAATTTTTGAAGGCACACACTAATATATTAAATATATATATATATATATATATATATTTTGTTTGTTTACACAATTAAGGAAATTTTTTTTTTTTTTTTTTTTTTTTTTCCCCTTAAATTAAAAAATAAATGTATATGTATTCTTTTGAGTTGGCTTAAAATTTGATTAATTTATAAACATATACATATATATATATAATATATTATGTATGTATATATATATATATATATATATATATATATATATATATAACGGAATTTAAAAGATTATAAAATTTAATATGCTTTTCCAAAAAATATCAATTAGAAAAATAATTAAAACATTTTTATACATATATGAATAAATGTTATATTTGATAATATATATTTATATATTTAAGATGTAATACATTTGAACCCACTTATAATTTTTAAAATAATATTTTATAAATTATACATACATAATATATTATATATATATATATATATATATTTATATATTTATTTATTTATTGCGAGATTCTTCACACTATACAAGAGGAATACACTTGATGATAAACTTTTAGTAGAAAAAAATAAAAGTTAATAAAAAAGAATAAAATGATATTCGCTAAAAATATTTTGAAAAGATATAAAAATAGTCCGTTAAACGAACTAAGTAATAATAGGAAATATTATGAAGGGCCATTTATAAGAAGTATAAAATTTAGTACATCCAATTATGGAAGTGATGGGAAAAAAAAAAATGATATTGAAAAGAATAAGAATGTATCTATAAATCTTAATGAAGGTAATTTTTTACAAAGTGAAATATATGATACAGTTGTCATAGGAGGAGGAGTAACAGGTACTGCTTTGTTTTTTTTATTATCTAAATTTACTAATTTAAAAAAGTTAGCTATACTTGAAAGAAGAGATAATTTTGCTTTAGTAGCATCGCATGGTAAAAATAATAGTCAAACAATTCATTGTGGTGATATTGAAACAAATTATTCTTTTGAAAAAGCAAAATTTATAAAAAGATATGCTGATATGTTAAGAAATTATTTAACAAATATACCTAAAGAAAAAAGAGAAAACATATCAAGTGTTACACAAAAAATGGTTTTAGGTGTAGGTGAAAAGGAATGTCAGTTCTTAGAAGAAAGATATCCTGTATTTAGACAATTATTTAATTCGATGAAATTATATAATAAAGATGATATACATGAGGTAGAACCAAGAGTTGCTTTAAAGGATTCTCATACGTTAAGAGAAGAACAATTATCAGCATTATATATGCCCCCAGAATTAACTACATGTGATTATCAAAAATTATCAGAAAGTTTTATTGAATCTGCACGTACTGTACCAGATAAAACTATATCTATAAATTTATTAACAGAAGTAATTAATATTGAAGAAGTTAATGATAGTTTATATAAAATACATACAAACAAAGGAATAATTAATTCGCGTTTTGTTGTAGTCTGTGCATGTGGACATTCATTAATGATTGCACAACAAATGAATTATGGATTAGAGTATAGTTGTATGCCAGTAGCTGGAAGTTTTTATTTTACTGATAATATTTTAAAGGGTAAAGTATATACTATTCAAAATCCAGCTTTACCATTTGCAGCTGTACATGGAGATCCAGATATTATTGAGAAAGATAAAACCAGATTTGGACCAACAGCTTTACCTTTGCCATTGTTAGAAAGAGATAATATAAAAACATTATTGGATTTTTTAAAAGTATGGAATCCAGATATAAGTTTATTTCAAGTATATTACAATTTATTTAAAGATATGACAATGTTAAAATATGTAGCACGTAACGTTTTATTTGAAATCCCAGTTTTAAATAAATATTTATTTTTAAAAGATGTTAAAAAAATTATTCCATCATTAACCATAAAAGACTTAACATATTGTGTTGGTTATGGAGGTGTTCGACCACAACTCATAAATAAAAAAAGTAAAAAATTAATTCTTGGAGAAGGAAAAATCGATCCAGGAAAAAATATTATCTTTAATATTACACCTTCACCTGGAGCAACCACCTGTTTAGGTAATGGAGAATTTGATATGAACACAATATGTGAAAGACTGAACGCAAAAATTAACAAAAATGATGTGAAAAAATATTTATATGAAGGCGACTACCCCGTCAATTATTTATGAGCAATAAAAAAAATAATGAAAAATAATAATAAATATATAATTATATAAATAAATATATAAATAAATAAATATATATATATATATATATATATATATATTTATATTTATATATATTTCATATGTGCCACTTATTTATTTTTTTATTTCATTTATTATTATTTATTTTTTTTTTTTATGTGTTGTCTTTGAAAATCTCCTATATTTATATAATATCAGAAAGGGTTTATCTGAAGAATGTATTAATTTGCCTATTAATATATATTTATTTTATTTTTAATCTAAAAAAAATTGTTGTTGATTTTTTAAAATTTTACATCACACAGTTTAATTATAATATTAAAAAAATATGTACATATGTAATAATATATATATATATATATATATAATATATATGTTCCAATTCATGTGCTTATTTTAATTTTTTTGTTTTTTTTATTAAAAAAAAAAATGATATGTATATAAATAAATAAATATATATATATATATATATATCACATAAAAATACTTTATATATATACACTATGTTTTTCTTTTTTATTTATATTCTTTTTATTTTTAATGTATTTTTTTTATACCTCTCAATTATATATATATATATATATATATATATATATATATATTTGTATAAACTATATTTGTTTTATTTTAGACTTTATTATTAATAAATTAATGTGACATTATATAAAAGAACAATTAAAATTTAACCTTTTTAAATAATATACCTATGGTATAAGAAAATATATAAATTTTTGAAGAACTGTCATTGAATATATTTCTTTCTTTAACTTTGTCTTACATATAAAGCAACTAGTAAAAGAGTAGATGAAACTTTTCATTACAAAAATAATACATAATATAAATTATATATATATATATATTTTAATTCAATTAATTTCTTTTCCTTAAAAGGAAGGGTTCATTCTAATAAAAATATATTAACAAATGGCTACTTTATCATTCCTAACACTAATAAGTTTATATATTAACATATCTTAATATTTTTTCTTTATTATTTTTTAATGATAGCATGACAAAATGTTGTAAAAAATATAATGACAAAATTTTTTTTTTATTAATTCCCAAGTAATTATAAAATGAAAAGAAATAAAATAAAATAAATAAATAAATATATATATATATATATATATATATATGTGCTTAATTTATATATAATTATAATAGGTATGATAAAATATATATATATATATATATATATATATATATATATATATATATATATTATATATATATATAAATATAAATATATTTTTTTCTTTTTTGACCTACAAAATTACGGCAACAAATTATTTATAATAATTTATTTCAAGTAAAAAATGTTGTGGAGAAAAAATGAAAGGATAAAACATATATACATATATATATATATATATATATATATATATATATATATATATATATATATATATATATGATAAAGGAAAATAATTAAATAATTTCATTTGTAACTATAAAAAAAGTATGATGAATATATTATATCCTTCATATAAATTTTCATGTTTATCTTTTTATATTTAATAACATGTTACATTGAATTATAAATAAATAAATATATAAATATATATACATATATATATTTTATTATTTTGTAATTATTTACAATATTTAACAATTAAGTGAGACTGTTAAATGTAGATATGAAAATTATTCATATAAGTTACTCTTAATAAAGAATACGAAAAAAAAAAAATTATTTAAATCATTATATATAAATAAATAAATATATATATATATATATATATATATGTTCAGTTTTATCTTTTGATAATATGTTCAGCAAGAGAAAAATTATTAAAAAAAATATAAAAAAAAATTTTGAAGATAATGATGAAGAAGAGAATATTGATAAACTTAATGCCAGTACGAATTATAAAAATGAAAAGGAGTTTATAGATACTCATGATGATATTTATCAATTAAAGTTTGATGCAACTAATGAGGATAATAATGTTACTTTTTCAGCTAGCCAAAATGTAAAAAATAATTACCTGAACATGAAGGAAATAAAAGAAAAAGAAGAAAAAAAAAAAAATTTACAGAATGGACAAAATGAATCTGGTTTAACGTGTACATTTATTCAATCAAATGATGAAAAAAAGAAGGAAGAGAAGATTATTAAAAAGAAATGTAATAAGATGAGTTGTATTGAAAGACAAAAGAATGAAGAAGAAAAAAGAGTAAATAAAATGAATACAAGTTTTCATATATATAGTGAAGATGATAATGATAATTACATAACATTAAAAAAAAAAAAAAAAAAAAAATCTTCAAATGTAAAGATATATAAGGAGGAAAATAACAAAATTGATAATATTCATAGTAATAATTACAACAATTCTGATAATGTTTTTAAAGAAAATAAATCATCAGATAATGAAACATTTAATAATGCAAATAAAAATTTATCTATATACAGTTGTACACAAGGTGAAAAACATATATATAATAAAGATCATATGAAAATGAAAAAGGATAAAAATTTATCATATAATAATCGTAATATAAAAAAAAAAGAAATATATTTAAGTGAAGACAATTATACAAATTATGGGGATCATACTAGTGATAATGATGAAGAAACTGATAATAAGGATATTATTTATGATGATACCAAAATTTATGTGAACGATTCTTCATCATATAAATTAAAACCAAGAAATACCTCGTCATATGAAGAAGTAAGTAACGATTATTCAAATAAGGATAACGAAAAATTTGGAAATTTAGATAGTGACAAGTCAGGTGTCGTATCAAAAGGTTTAAAAGAAAAGAATCAAATTTATAATAATATTGAAGAAGATGTGTTTATTATTGATGATAAGGGGGATAATTATGAATCAGTAAATATAAATTTAGAAGATGAATATGATGATGAAGATAATGATGAAGAAAAAAAATTAATTGAAAGAATAAAATTGAAAAAAAATATATTAAGGAAGAAAAAAGAAATTATTAATAATAATTATAATAATGATAATAATTTATTTTTAGATGATGATTATGGTGATAATTTTCTTTTTCCTATGGAAAAGAAAAATTTATTTTTTGAAATAAAAAAAAAAAAAAATGTTACGTATGAAGATGATTTAGATATAGATGATATGTATAATTATGAAACAATTAATGAAATGAAGAATCGAATTTTAATTAAAAAAAATAGAAATGAAGAAATTAAAAATTTATATGAAGAAAGAATTATTGAAGAAAACGTTGTAGACACAAATGATTTTAATATAGATAATAATTATGAAGATTATGATTTGTATGAAGATGAAAAAATTAATCAAATTGTTGATAACAAAATGTTAGTTGAATTGAAAAAACAAAATGATTTTTTATATGATTCCAAAAAAAAAGAAAAAGATGAAGACGAAAAAGAAAGAGAAAGAGAAAGAGACAAAGATATATATTTTAAGGAAGATAATTTAAATGTTTATATAAAAAATAATAACAATGAACTGAAAGAAGAAGAACATGTTAAAAATAAAGAATATAATGATGAAGATTTATTTTCTTTATCAAAGGAAAAGGATAAAGAATTGTACCGTTTAGATAATAATAATTATTACAATGATAAAAATAAATTATTATTTGAAAAAATTCAAAATGCTTATAAATATAAAGGAGTATGTAATTTAGAAATAATAAAAATGTATGAATATATACAAAATTTATTTAATGAATATAAAAATAAAATTCAAGAGTCTAATGAAATAAAAGAATTAGAAAATAGTAATCAAATGGAATATAATAAATACGAAATTATATGTAAAAAAGGTAAAAAAGAAATAATTATATGTCGTGTTTTTCTACAATTTTTACAAATATTAATAAACCTTATATGTGAAAAATATGAACATGTTGAGGATGCATTAAAAGGATTATATAAATTAGAAAGTACATTTCATTTAATATATCATAATTTGAAATTATATATATATAAAGAATATTATGAAAAGTATAAATTAACATTTATAAATGATTATATTTTTAATTCAAAATATTATAAAAATTTGAAGGAAAAGAAAAAAAATATTCAATTACAATATCTTATAGATAATAATATTATACAAAATAATGGATTAAATGATAATGTTACACATATTAATGAATATAATATATTAAATGAAATATGTGATGTGAGAAATATGAACAGTTCAGAATTTTATTATATGTTTGATGGTTTTTCAAGTAATTATTCAACTGATACTTTATCATCAACATCGTTATCATTAGAAAATGATCTTAATGATGATAATAAAAAATTTATACAAAGGAAAGAAAATAAAGATATATTAAACAATGATATATTAAAAAATGATATATCAAAAAAAAATTTAGACAAACAGAAATATTATCAAACATTAAAAATGAAAGATTTAAAGAAGAAATTTTTATTTTCCATTAATAATATATTTAAAAATGTAAATATATATTTTTTTAATTTTAAAAATGTTATAAAATATTTTGGTTTATTAAAATTATATAATTACCATTTTTATGTGAATAATCAATGTTCATCATATTTTGATGATGTTTTGTTTTTTTTTGTAAAGTGTGAATTATTATATTGGGACCCCTTATATCAATTTTTTATGAATAAAAAGAAAAAGAAAAACATATTGAATTATTTTGATGAGGATAAAAATAGTTCTAGTAGTATGAAAAAAAATGAATCAAATAAAAACAACTTAAATAACTTAGATAGTAATAATATGGACAAGAATATTAATCATTTTAATATAGATGAGGATAATAAGAAATTTTTTTCTTTATATTCTCCTTCTCCACAATATGATAATGATAAAAAAAATATATATAATAATACAAACGAAAGAACTATAGAATATGACATGAACATGTCAGGATCAAGTTCAAGTAGCAATTTTTCATTGTCATATACTAGTTCATGTAATGAAGACAATTTGAATAATAAAAATATATTTGATAGAGAGGAGGAAAACTTTAAAAAAATATCTTCTAATATTTTTAAAAATAAAATATTTAAGAAGAAAAAATATAAATTAAGAAAAACGTTTTTTCATAACCCTAGTATAAAATCATTCGAATGGTATAGATTTATGGATGAGTTAATATTAATATATAATAATATTGAAGAAGAAAAGGATATTTTAAGAAAATTATATGAGCACATATTTAACAAAAAGATATATGAATTAATTAATGTGTGGAATCCTTTATCATTGAAACAAAGTTTTCATTTATCAATAATTATAAATGATTTTATTTTATATAATGATAATATAGATGAGTTAACTGATAAAATAAAAGATAAGATACAAACATATATAACAACTTTTTTAGAATGTTATAAAAACATAACTAGCCAAAAGAAAAAAAATATATTTTTAATGAGATGTTTAAAATTTTTGAAAAGTCTGAAAAATATTTTACAGTTATTATGTAATGGAGAATTATATGATATAGTAAAAAGTGTATTTAATAATTATGTTTTACCAAATTGTGATGATGGAAATAAATTACATAATTTTATTGTATTGAAAATAATTGAAGTAATACATTCATTGAATAATATTCCTAAGGAGGATAGTTTTTTTTGTAAGACAACTGAAATTATGAATAAAATATCTGATTGCTTGAAGACTGGTTATTTTGATATGGTGAAGGTAGAAAATGGGTGTATGATAAAATAAAAAGTTAGAATATTACAACTACAATGATGTGTAATATTATGAATTATATGTTTATATTTATTGTTTTGTAATTTACTATATATTGTATTTTACTATATTTTGTATTTTATCTTATTATATTTTTTATTTGTTTATTTATTATTTAATTTTTTTTTTGTGGGAATTTTTTTTTTTTTTTTTCTTTATAAAAGAATTCAGCCGACATATTTTTTTTACATAAAAATATAGATTTCATATATGTATCCATATGAAGACTTTATATATATATATATATATATATATTTATTTATTTATTTATTTATTTTTATTTTATAATTTATCAACTGAAAGTTTCATGTAATAAAAATTAATTATATTTTTTTTTTTGAAATGATTTTCCAAAGCAGTTGTTTATTAAGACTATAGACAGGTGAAAAAAAAAAAATAACAAAATGAATAAATTAAAAAATAAAAAAAAAAAAATAAAAAAATAAAAAATAAAAAAATAAAAAATAAAAAAATAAAAAAATAAAAAATAAAAAAATAAAAAATAAAAAATAAAAAAATTTATAAATATACATATATAATAATCATTCATTTGATTATTAGAAGCTTATATATGAAATTAATTATTAAAAAATATATATATATATACATATATATATATTTCAAAATTACAAATGTGTGAGCTTCGTATTAATTCTTTTAAAAAGTATTACATATTTATTGGTATAAAAAGTATATGAAGAATTTAAAGCTATATAATATATAAATATATTTATATTTATATAATGCATATTATACCTTAACAATAATATATATATATATATATATATATATACATATATATATTTTTATTTTATTCACACATATATATCACCTATTTGCCTCTATTTTTTATGCTGCTGGTTGTGGCTGCTCTTGTGAAGGAGATATGTGCATCATGAATCCAAATTTATAATCATTATTCAAATAATCTATATATCCACTGACACCAAAACCTGAATAGTCTTGAGTGAAGACCGATATTTTTCCACTTGTGTCAATAGAACCTTGTACTTTTGCATGTCTGAAAGAATAATCCCAACCAAGTCTCATAGCTGATTCTTTGGTTTGTGGTGTAATTTCTAATTCTGTTCCTAAGGATAAACGGTCTGATATTTTTTTGGCATATTGTATTTTATATAAATGAGTTTGATTTAACATAAACTCAGGTGATTTAAAGTTCGGTTGTCTAACAATTTGCATCGTTAGTACATTATTTTTATGATTATATCTTAATCCAAAAGATCCTATAGAAGCACAATTGGATGCAATATAAGTTAAATCAACACCTGCTTGTAATTTTTTTGTTAATAATTGTGTATATGAAGTATTAAATATCCATGCTCCTTGCCATATACTTTTAAAATTATAAGTATATAAAGGTTTATTTACTTCTAGTGACATTTCATACATATTTCTTGTATCGCTTTTAGCATATGTATTAAAATTTAATTTACAATCAATGTTATTATTAATTTTTTTACAAAACCTACCATTCACACTACCATCTATATTTATTCGACTTATCATTAATAAACTATTATCTATATTGGTAAAATTAGCTCCAAATTGATAAAGGTAACCAACTTCTCTTAATGTTGTTCCTAGAAATAATGTATGTGTCGACTGTAAAAATTTATTTACATTTTTATCTACTTCAAAACGAAAACCATCAAAATTATCTTGCGTTGTTATATATTTATATTCTTTATTCAAATTTTCAAATAATAAAGCATTAGGAGCATCAAATGAATTTGGATATCCTATTAAATTCTGTTCTTTTAACTTATCTTCTTCACTGGTTTTTAAGCTATCATCTTTATTTTCATTCAACATACTTTTATTTATCATTCCATTATCAACTTCACTCTTTCTTTTTAAACCCTCTTCATTTGGATTTTTAAAAACATCAAAAAAGGAATTATTTTCTGTATGTACTACATTTTGTCTGCATAACAATTTTTTTAAAATGTTTGTTATCTCCATGCTATATCTTTATTATTGTATCTCAGACATATAAATGTATGAATGTATATATGTAAATGTAATATATATATATATATATATATATATATATATATTTATTTATTTATTTATTTATTTATTTATTATGTATATATTATTTTTTTCTCCTATACATATTTATATTTAAGGTTAACAGAAATTACACTTTCTTTCATATGTAATTCTCTTATACAAAAATGTTAACCTTTTTTATTTTTATTTTTTTTTTTTTTTTAAATAAAAAAAAATATATATAGTTTTATATAGAACACACATAAAAATATATATGTTTTATATATAAATATATATTATTATTATATTTCTTTATTAATAATATATATAAAAATAATTACAAATTAATAGAAAACATATTATATATATATATATATATATATATGTACAAAAATATTGTTAAAAATATTATTAAAAATATTATTAAAAATACTATTAAAAATATTAAAAAAAACAATTTTTAAATTTCATTTGTAGAAATTTTACACTTTCATATAATAATAATATTATAAATTTGTGTTGTAACAAAATGTATGAGATTGATGTAGAATTATATACATACATAATATATAATATATATATAGAGTGATTTACTTTTTCCACATCTTTTAAAATTACAAAAATTTAAAAACAAATAAAAAATAATACGTTTTAAATAAAAATTAAATTGTTAAAAAGAAATTTTAAACATAGGTGTTCATAGAGTACAATAAGAAAATAAGAATAAAAAAATATATAATTATAAATAAATCTATACATACATATATAATATATATAAAATAAAAGATTTGCTTTTTTTTTTTTTTTTTTTTAAATTATACTCATAAATATAATAAAATTATTATGTAGTTGAAAATTCCATATTTTTTTTTATTCTTTTTTTTTTAAGTATGCTATAAAAAAATGAATATATATATAATATATATATCATTCACATATTATATACAATTATTTGTAAGAGAATTTTTTTCCTTTTTTTGCTTTTTTTTTTTTTCTCCAAGGCCCCAATTTTTCTTATATGCATATATATATATATATATATATATATATATATTTAATGGGTGGGAAATTTTTTCTTTTTTTTTTTTTAGCAATATTAATATAGTACATATAGAAAAAAAAGTATACCTTATAAATATTGATATTATTTAATTTGTATTTATAAATATTAAAATATATATAATAAGTTATATAAAAAAAAATTTAATATATATGTATATATTATAATATATAGAAAAAATTTTGATGTTTTTTTAATGCCTATATATTTTATAATCATTTATTTTTTAAAGTATGATGGTATATATTTATAATAATATTATTATTATTATTATTTTATTTTTTTTTTTTTATATTTGTAGAAAAATAGCTTTTATTTTTTTAACCATATCAAAAATTTCAAATATACACTTCTGTATAAAAATATAATATTATATCGTACTACATTCATAAAACCTAGTGTTAATTTATTTTTTTAGTATTAATAATATATATATATATATATATAAATGTATATGGAATTTTATTTTTATATATATTAAATAACATATTTGAATTTTTTTTCCTTTTTTTAATCTCCTACTTTAACATATATTCTTATGTTTTAAACAAAAATCATATGTGTAGTGGTAAATTTTTATTTTATATATAGAAACCTATACTTATATATATATTTTTTTCTTTTTTTGACATATTATTAAATACATTTAAGGATATATAATTATATGTTATTTTCCAATTTTTTTTTTTCTTTTAATAAAAAAGAAAAATGTGTTAATATATTTATAATACATAATAATATACATACAAATATGTGAGAATGTATTTTAAAAAATAAGACTTTTTAGAATATTCATTTATTAATTTTATCATACGAAAAAAAAGAAGACATAAAAGGTGAAAAAAAAAAAAAAAAATATCACATATATATATATATATATATATATATATGTACTTATAACATTTACATTTTATGCAAGGCTTATGAATATGGTTGTGGGTTTGTAGAACGTAAATTATATAGAAATATAATAAAAACGAAAACTTCAGACTTTTATAAATAAATGCTTACAAAAAAAAAAAAAAAAGGAAAGGAAAAAAAAAAAAACTATATTATCCATTGCTCATTTACAACAAATATGCTTTATCACAAATCGCGTTTTTTTTTTTTTTTTTTTTTTTCTTTTTTTTTGTTAATAGTAACAAAACATATATATGGAATTTCTTCTTTTGTTTGGTATATATAATAAATATATTATTATTTTCTTCTTAAATTTCAAAAAAAATTGTCATAAAATTATTACAAATGACTTAAAAAAAAAATATATATATATATATATATTATTATATAAGGAATTTAAAAAAAAAAAAAAAAAAAAAAAAAAAAAGTTATTATATTGTATATATATATATATATATATATATATATATATACATATATATTATAATACATATGATTGTGTTTTAAAACTTGATTTTCTTCTTTTTTTTTGTATTTAATAAATATATATTATTTAAAATTTATATTTATTTTCTTATTTTTTCGTTTAATTTTTTTTTTCTTTTCTTTATTTTAATTTCTTTTTTTTTTCCTTTCTAAAAAAAAATAAAAATTATGTTGGTGCGAAATTATTACTGGAACATCCCATAAATAAATAAATAAATATATATATATATATATATATATAATTATATATATATATTTTATATATATATTATAATAATAATATAAATATTTATTCATTTTAAAGATAATAGAAAAAAATAGTATATAACATAAAATATATATAATAATGTTATATATATATAAAAATAAAAAAATATTATGCAAATTAAATACATATAATTTTATTATATATGTACCAAAATATATAAAATAATATATTAATTTTTCTTATATATATAAAAAAAATATATTTTTATATATTTTATCATCTTATTAAAAATTGTAGAAAAAATTATGTAATTTTTTATATATATTTTATATTTATAAATATATATAAGAAAAACGTTTTTTATATATTTTATTTATTTTTTTAAATAACGTTATATATATATATATATATATATATATATATAATATATGTATTTATATAATAATATATTTTGGAAAAATATACAATTTAAACAAATATATTTATATATATAATAATATATTTTTTTGCATCCAAAATAAGAAAAATTTCTATTACTTTTCTATTTCTATTATATCATATTTTTATATTTTTATATTTTTGTTTTATTTCTTAATATATTAATTTTATTAACTTTTAACGCTATTTTTATTTTTCATATAGAGATATCAAAAAATTTGCCCAATTTTATAAATTTTTTTGAATTTTTTTTTTTATTCATACATACATATATATATATATATATATATATATATATATAGATTTATATATATAAATATTTACATATTTTTTTGAACATTTTAAAATAATTTATTTGAAAATGTATTCCTTCTTTTTTGTTTATTAATATATATATATATATATGTATGTTATTATTCCGCTGTATATTTATTATATGTTATACATATATTTGAATACATAACGTCATATATGTATAAATATATGTTTTTTATTCATTTATTATATATATTTAATCATTCATTTATATATTGATTTTTTTTTTTTTTTTTTCTTCTTCATTTTTTGTGTTTTGATGATCTGCTCAACTATTTTCAAGGTGTTTGATAAGTACTACTTTTTATGAAATTAAAGAAAAATCAAGAAAAAAAGAAAAATACAAAGTAAATAATTTATAAATAATAAATATTCCTTTCCTAACATATAATAATAAAGTAAAACATTATGGTATATATAAATAAATAGGACCCATCGAAGAGAAAGAAATAGAGACATATATATATATATATATATATTATAATAAATACATTTGTTAATTGTTTATATATAAAAGTAATATTATCATATAGAAGGAATAATATTTTATAAATAATCAAAATAATATAATAAATAAAAATTTGATTATATTTTATAAATATCACATATTTGTCATGTGTATTTTTTTTTTTTTTTCTTTTTTTTTTTGTTGCATTGATGCTATTCAAAAATAAAATACCAAAAAATAATATATAGGGCATACAAAATTTGATAAAAAAGAGCACAAACAAAGAGGCACACATATATATATATAATATATTTGTGGTTATTTTAATTTTAATGTAATAAATATATGTGTTTTTTGATATTTATAATATATATATATATATATATAATTTATGACATATATATATATATATTTTAATTTAACGTTTGTCCCATATATAATATAGACAAACACATACATACATACATATATATATATATATATATATATATATATATATATATATATATATATTACAATATTAATTATTTAGTTAT
Source organism: Plasmodium blacklocki (nom. inval.) (assembly GCA_900097035.1). Classification (NCBI taxonomy): domain Eukaryota; phylum Apicomplexa; class Aconoidasida; order Haemosporida; family Plasmodiidae; genus Plasmodium; species Plasmodium blacklocki (nom. inval.). Next base: position 677,551 of record LT969555.1, read on the forward strand.
ATATTTTTATTTATTTTTTCTTTTTTTATATGTATATTATATATCATTATGACCATTTAAAATCATATGATAGTAATCAAGAATGTACCATAAAGAGGACAACGAACAAAAAAAAAAAAAAAAAAAAAAAATAATAATAATAATAAAACAAGTACAATAAAATAATAAATTTATATAAAATAAAATCATTAGAATAATATTAAATAATATAATATCATTTTAAATAATATCTAGAACAAAGACAGAAATTAATTATAAATTATATAATAAATAAAAGAGAAAACAGAAAAAAAAAAAAAAAAAAAAAAATGATTAAACATAGCATAAAGGGATTATACTGTTTTATTGATGAAGTTCGTAATTGTAAATGTAAAGAAGATGAAGAAAAGAAAGTATTACAAGAAATAATTAAGATAAAGAAAAAGTTTAATGAAAAGAATATAACAAATTATAAAAGAAAGAAGTATATATGGAAATTAATTTATTGTCATATATTAGGATATGGTATATCTTTATCGTATTTAGATATAATAAAATTAATAAGTAGTAATAATTTTAGTGATAAATATTGTGGATATACAGCTTTATCTTTATTAGTTGATGAAAATAATGAAATGTTAAATATTATGGTAAGTACCATAAAAGCAGATATAAAAAATAATGATGAGAAAATAAATTTCTTAGCTTTTCACTTTGCTAGTCATAAAATAAATGGATTATTAATAGAGAATTTATATGAAGATATATTACATATTGTTACTTCAAATTATATATATAAACCAAATATAAGAAAAAAAGCTTTTTTATGTTTAGCAAATATATATAAGAAAAGACATGATTTATTATTAAGAGGTAAAAATGATTTCGAGATCTTTAAATTTCTAGATCAGAACTTGAATGAAATAAACATGTTTAATATATTTGCTTATTTAAATTTATTATATGTGATAATATTAATATTTCAAAAATATGAGTCCATGTATTATTATATAAAAAAGGAAGAAAAGAAAAAGAATTCATTAGATGAAAAAAATGATGATATATTAAAAAGAGAAGAATTAAAATTTGATAATAGTTCAAGTAGTAGTGGTAGTAGTAATCACAGTAGACGTATATCATTACATATAAAAAATGAATTAAAAAAAAAAAGAAGTAAATCAAATATATATTTAAATGAACAAAATTTTTTATATAATGATTTAAAGAAAGTAGATAAAATATTAGAAATAGAATCTGAGTGTACATTTAATATTGAAGAAATTGATTTTTATGAAATAAAAAAGTATATAAATAAATATATACATTTTATATTAAATGTATTATATTTAATATTAGATGAGAATTTAAAAATTGACGAAGGTTTTTATTATTCACATGTACGTTATCCATTTTTATTAATAAAATGTTTGCAAATGATACAATTATATGATATACATAATTTATCTCAAACAACTATAAATAATATAAATGATATCATGTATAAAATTATATCAAAACCATATAGAAAATTACAAGGAAGAATAGGAAATGAAAACAATCCATTGAATAATAATATGCCAAATAATAATAGAAATAATAGTGTAGCTAATAATTTTAATAATAATAATAATAATAATAATAATAATGATTATAATGATTATAATAATTATAATAATTATAAGAACAATAATAATAAAAGTAGTAATAATAACAAGAATAATAATAGTAATATATTTAAAAAGAGTTTTTCGAAAAATAGTATTTATTCCAATAGTAAAAAAAATAAAGACATTTTAAGAAATGAAAAAAGTGCTATATACATTGAATATGGTATTATTTATGAATGTTCTAATTTATATAATTTTTTAGATGATAAAATAGAAGATAGGAATAGAGATATTATAATATGTTTAATAACATCCTTTGATACCAAAAAGTCAAATATTAATTATGTTATTTTAAATAGTTTATCTAAATTAAAAATGAATATAAAAATTTATAGTATGTTAGAAACACATATTATGCATTTAATAAATTTATTAAATAGTGATGATATTACAATAAAATTACAAACTTTTAATATTCTATTTAATATGTGTAATTATAATAATTGGAAATTACTTATTAATGTATTTTTACATCATTTACCATTTATTGATCCATATATACAAAATGAAGTTATAATCAAAATATCTATTCTAGCTGAAAATTTCTCTCCAGACTTATCATGGTATATTGATGTTATATTTAAAATGATTGAAATAACTCACAAGTCTATATTTCAAGAAGTATGGTTTAGATTAGTACAAATAATAACAGGATTTGTTGAAGGTGATACGAAAAATTCTTCCAAATTATCAAAAGGGGAAAATAATACATTAAATAATATAAATAATAATAATGAAAATAATAATAACAATAATAATAATAATAATAACAACAACAATAATAATAACAATAATAATAACAATAATAATAACAATAATAATAACAATAATAATAACAATAATAATAAAAATAAAGATGATCAGAAAGTACAAACTTATGCTGCTATGAAATGTTATAGATATTTATCAGATCATTTTACAAAAATTGAATTGTTAGTAGATTTATGTACTTATATCATAGGGTCATTTGGATATTTAATAAAAGATAAAGTACCTATGAAAGAACAGTTCAAAATTCTGGAAAAATATTTTGCCTTTGCATCATCTAATACCAAATGTGTTATTTTAATGGCTATTATGAAAATGGTTTTTTATGATAATAAACTTATGAACAATGTGAAAAAAATTCTGAACACTTGTATTAATCATTCAGATTTGGAATTACAAACACGTGCATGTGAATTTCTTAATTTGTGTAATATGAATAATATGAGTATGTTAAATTATCTTTTGAAAAATATGCCTCTCTACAATATGAAGAAGGTGCACGAAAATTTTCTTATAAAGAGATTGCTGGAGACAAACAAGTAAAAAAAGGAAACATCGATATGTTGACAAATATATATATATATATATATATATATATATATATATATATATAAATATATTTATATGATGCATGTGGTTTATATATTATTCACATAACAAGTTGTATATCTAGCGTACAACTATATATATATATATATATATATATATATTTTTATTTATTTTTTAGACATGCCGTTATTGACTTTAATGAAAAAGACAACTCCCTCAAATTTGACAAAAACCATGATAACAAAAAATCAGGAAAACATAATAAGAATAACGACGAAGAGTACAATGACACTACTAGCGATTATTCACATAATAAAATGTCATCTCATTCCTCTTGTAACTCCTCATCATCTGAAGATGAAGATGAAGACGAAGAGGAAGAAGAAGAAAATGAAGAAAAGTATAATAAAAAGAGAGGACGCAATTTATCTGATTCTTCTCATAATTCAAAAAAATCCTCAAGTGTATCAAGCCATAAATCGAAAAATTCTAGTGATAACTCAGATGATAATGAAAAATTATTTAAAATACTTTGTTTACAAAAAGCTAATAATATAAATGATTTATGGTTTAACGCGTGCTTATTAGATAAATGTCTTTTTTTTAAAAATAACATGGTGTCTATTTTAATGAAGCAAAAATATCAGGAGAATAAAGGTATTCTAATTTTTTATATAAAAAATATATCCAAGGCAGTTCTTAACCTTAGCAGGTATAGTAAATAAAAAAAAAAAAAAAAAAAAAATATATATATATATATATATACATATACATATATTATATTTTATGTTTTTCCCTTTTAGTATTAATATTGAAGAGTGTGAACAAATAAACATAAAAGAACAAAAAATTGTTAACAATGAAAAAATCGACTGTGATGGAATGTATGTTCACAAAATAATTCTTACTGTATCAGACATCTTTTACAATATCCCCAGTATTTACTTTAACATAATGACACTAAATGCAGCGGTAAGAGAATAAAGGGAATATATAAGCAAACACACAAATACATACCAAAACACATACACATATATATATATATATATATATATACTATGTTGTTTTTTTTTTTTTTTTGTATAG
>LT969555.1:686599-698330 GCA_900097035.1 Plasmodium blacklocki (nom. inval.)
TTTATTTATTTATTTATTTATGTTTGTGTTTACGTATAAGCCATTTCATATATGCATAATATTTTATTTTTTATCATTTTTGCTCTTTCAGAAATTGATGAAAAATTGACAGCCTTTAAATCAGGGGAACATCAAAACAAAGGAACCAAGGCAAATAAAGTTAAGGCTTAAATTTAATTTTAAAAAGAAGAAAAAAAAAAAATAATAAAATAAAATAAGTATATGGAATAATTTATAGTTACACAATTATATATATATATATATATATATAATATATATTATATATGTTTATGTATTTTTTTTGTTTTTTTAATATGAAATTTTTTTTTTTCTTTTTTTTTTTTTGAAAAAAATGTTTTGTTCATTAAGTATATAATAATAATTTTTATGAAGTATTAAAAAGAAAAAATTTATAAATAAATAAATAAATATATATATATATATATATATATATATATTATATAATGTATGTATTTATAATTTTAATACAATATTTTCTTATATACCTTAATTTATGTGTTATATGAAGTAAAATGTTAAAATGAAAATATTCAATTTTATAAATTATTCTTTACATGTAATCTATTATATATATATATATGTATATATAATTATGTTTTCCCTTTTTTTTATTTTTTTTCCCATTCATTTTAAGAGATATTTTTTTTTACTAAATGTATATATATCATGTAAAAATATATTATATATATAATATATATATTTCATATATTATAAAAAAAAAATATTTTAATATTTTCATAATTAAAAAAAAGAAAAAAAAAAGAAATTAATATTACAATGTAACTTTATAAAAAAATATATATAATATATAACAAAAAAAAAAAAAAAAAAATATATAAAAATAACATTTTATTTTAAAAAGAAAATGATGTATTATTTTGTACCATTTAATAACTTAAATATTTCTAATATATAATTTTTTTTATGTTGATTTTTATGGACAATACCATATATTTTTTGTTTCCAGTCTATTTAATTTAATATAATTAAAAAAAATTTATATTTTTTAATGAATAAAAATGTAATATATATATATATTATATGTGTTTGTGCACATCTCTATTTAAACTGGAATAAAAAATTATTAAATATACTAATTTAATTTTTTTTTTAAAAGAGTCTCATAAAATTTTCATATGTTAAAAAGGGTTATTTATTATTTTTTTTTTTTCTTCAATATTATATATATTATATATATATATATATATATATATATATATATATATATATATATATATATTTATATATATATATTTTTTTTTGAAAAGCTTTGTATATTTAAAGACAATTTTCCATTTTTCATTTTTCATAAAAAATTTACACGTACATAATTATAACTTTTCACAAGTACATATTATATATATGTATAATATTTTCAAGTGAATAAATATAAAAATGAATATATCTTAAGAATAAAAAAAAAAAAAAATTCCATATTATATAATTATGTAAAAGAAATATATATATTTATATATATATACTATAAATGTGTGTATTTTTTTTTTTTTTTTTTTTAAGAAATATATCAATTTTGAAAAACAAAATATTTTTTAAATTATATATATATATATACATATATTTTCTTATTTAATTAATTAATTATTTTTTTTTTTTGTAATATGGATCCGTCTTATAGAAAATTAAGGACTGTTGAATTGCAGAAAAGAAAAGTAACTCAATCAAAAAATGCACCAAATTCGATAGAAAGGAAACTAGGAAATATTTATGCGGTATGTTAATAAAAAAATTGAGAAATTAAAAATATTCATGGGGAAATATAACATAATATTGAAAACAATATGGATAAATAAATAAATAAATAAATATATATATATATATATATATATATATATATATATATATATATATATATATATTTATATGCCTACTTAATATATTTTTTTTTTAAAGCCGAAAGATTTTGATGAAGATTCTACCATAGTTGTTTGTAATTTCCCACAAAAAACAACCATAAGTGAATGCAAAAATTTTATGCAATGGATAGGACCTGTTATAAAAGTTGAAAAAATCCCATCATTTATGCAAGAAAATAATTATCTGGTTGTTTTCTGTAACCCTTATTTTGCAAAGGTAATAATAAGACATTAGTTGGACATTTTATAAATATGACCTATTCTATAAGTTTTCATATATTTATATGAAATCATATTCTAAAGTTATCATTAAATTGAATACATTAAAAAAATAATGTAACACACTATTATAGTATAAAAATTTATTATGTATTATATATATATATATATATATATATATATATATATATATATATATATTTATTTATTTATTTATATATTCTTTTTTTTTAGGCAGCCTTAGAAATTCCACTATTTTATGAAAATAAAACCAAACTATTCACTCGAGCAGTCGAAAAAAGAGAAACCTTATGGCAAAACATTAACGATATGATTACTACTAATATGAATTTTTTTAGTTAAAAGGAAATTAAAATTGACTACATATATAGAAACACACACACACACACATATATATATATAATATTTTTTTCGTTAATTAAATAAAAATAATACTTCCTTATTATTGGTTCTATATTAAGACATATATAATATATATATATATATATATATCTATATATATATATATATATATATATATATATATATATATGTGAAGTATTAGTAATATATACATTTCAGGAATTCAAAATAAATAGGATATATTGCTTTAGTTTTATATACATTTCCCCCCTTTTTTTTTGAAATAAAATTATTCTTATATATAAGTCATTCACACACATATATATATAATTTGTCTTTAATATCAATAAATTTATTTAAAATATAAATTTAATAGTTTCAATGTAGTTATGAACTTATTAAAATCGAAAACTCTATTATTTATTCAACCTAATGTTACAAAAGGAATATTTCTAAAATGAAGCATAATATATTATGTAACATTATTTATTCTATTATAAGATCACTTTTTTTTTTTATGTATTCAATTTATGTTGTTGTTTTGTTATGCTTTTTTTTTTTTTTTTTTTAAATTACGAATTATATATAATATAGCAATGTTTAATTTTTCTATATATAATATTGTATGACTTTTTCAATATCTATAATAATATAATTACTAAAACATATATTATATATTTAAGCTTTTAAATGGCAAATATATAATTAATGAATTATAAACCAAAAAATACTATCTCTATAATTTTAACAATTATCTATTAGTATATAAACTAATATATAAATTATGAACACATTATATTTGACATAAGTTAAAACTTTACACAATATTATACTATATTGTCTTTTATTATATATGAATATTTTCATTCTTATTTATTTTTAATGATCCATATTAATATTTTTTCGGATGTAATTATATTATATAATTATTTCATATAAAACAAACTTTTAAAATGCTTTCAAATATAAATATAAATAAAAATATTATATATATATATATATATATATATATAGGATATAAACTGTTGTATTATATGTGCTATACATCTAGTAAAACTATGGTACTACACATTTTTATGTTCTTCACAACAAAAAAAGAACAGGTTTTTACTATATCATAAAGGGTTTTTTAAAAATCCAAAAATACATTTCGATTATAATTTATTGTTTTATATAAAATTAAATTTTATTAAAAAATTATAAAAAATATAAAATGTTTTAATGTATTAAATTATTTTCTATTTTAATTATTTTATTTTATTTTTTTTTTTTTTCTAACAAAAATGGAATAATGGTTGAAATGAAATAATATGATATAATATAATATAATATATATATATATATATATATATATATATATATAATAAAAACAAAAGTGCAATATATCAAAAAAAAAAAATAAAATAAAATAATATAAATATTTATATATAAATTAATTAATCATAAATTCACTAATAAAATATTCTTAAATAAAATATATGATTCTTTATTATATTAATGTGCTATTATTTTCCCTCATATTAAATATATTAGTAATATTTCCTTATGTATACAATTAATAATGAATACAATAATAATATCTATATGTATATAAATATATATTCTTTAACATACCTTATATATAAAAATGTCATTTATATAAATATTCATTTTATATAATTATAATATATATATATATATATATATATATAATTCTATGAATATATATTAAATTCTTTATAGATTAACATCCAAAAAAATCCATACATCACAACACATACACAAAAATCAACAACCACTATATCATGAGTTCTATGCAATTGAGTCCTATATATGCCGAATTACGAAAATGACACCTAAGTTTTTTCCTCATGACCTTTTAATAGTAAAATAACTCTTTTTGATATAATTCAATATATAAATAAAGCTATGTATAATACATTTGGGACTATAGGGTATCATAAATTTTGCTCGACTGTATCTACAATGGCTACTAAGAAATCTATTACTATATTTACAAAAAATTATTATTCACAAAAAGGAGCAGCTACAAAAGCTGTCACTGATGCTGAAAACCGTGTACTTGCTGACTTGGCACCGACTTCTAGTATTTTTAATGAATTTATAATAGCTTCCAATGTTGCAATAGTAGTTATAGTTTTGGCTATGGTAATTATTTATTTAATTTAACCTTATCGAAGAAAAATAAAAAAAAAAAAAAAAAATGAACAAAAAATTGCAATATATAAAATTATTAAAAGAATAAATATGACTCTTTTGATATTCTTCATAGGTAGTTTAGTATATTCATAATATTTTGTTTAATACACCATACTTTTTTTTATTATTAATAATTATATTATTATACTTATTAAGTTTTTATATATAATTTATTTCGTTACCATACTATTTGTTTATTATTTATTGTATTAATTATTTATTCATTATTATAATTTTTTTAAGAGTTTTATTCTATAATAAATAAAAATATTTTTAATATATATTAAATACTTCATTCATATGTACAAGTATATTTAATTTTTTAAGAATATAATGTAATATATATTTATTAAATTCTTTATATGAGTTGTTATATAATGGAATATATAATAACACATATATTGAATATATATTATTATTATTATAAGAAACGTATAATTAAAAATGAAAACAATTATATTTATATAATAAAACATGAATATAAATAAACATATTAATTTTTTGGACAAAATTATTGCATACAAAATCTATCATAGCATATATATTATAATATATATTTATGTATGTATTTATTTATTTATTTATTCATTTCATTTCCCGTTTTTCTCTTAATTTATGATTAGAAATATTAGGAATACAATGAATACAAAAAATACAAAAAAAAAAAAAAAAAAAAAAAAAAAAAAAATATTATAAAAATTAAAAAAATAAATAAAATATACAGATAACACAAAATATAAACAAAAAACAAAAGTAAATAACACAACTACTGTTAATAATATTGTAACATTTCTATATTATATTTTTATTTTCTATATTTTTTTTTTATTTGTTGTTTTTTTTTTATATATAATTTATTTCATATATTACTTTTTATATTACTGCATATCTTAATTTATATTTTTATTAAAATATCATATATTCAATATTATTTCATATATCGTATTTTATGTTAATTTATAGTTCACATATTTAATATTACTTTATATTATTTCGTATATTGTTTCAAATATTTTTTGCTATATTATTTTATAAACTATTTCATAATTAATATATCATATGCTATAAATATGGCAACCTAATATTAAATTAATGTAAAATTATTATATATATATATATATTTCAATACATATAAATATTAGATTTTTCTCACATTGGAATTCCATTAAAAAAAAAAAAATTAATAATAAAATAATAATGTTTTTATTTATTTATTATTAAATTATCTACAACATGTACTACATATATATTTCTTTTTGGATAGATATGAGAGAAATATATATGTATATTTTTAAATAAATGTATATGTATTTTTATAGTTTTTTTTTTTTTTTTTTTGATACATATTTTTATAACATATGTATTTTAATATCACAAGTATTTTTATAAAAAATTTATTTTTTAATACATATGTTTTTTTCGATATGCATTTTTTTATGTTATGTATGCATGTATATATATATATATTTATGTAGGCATTTTTTTCTTTTTTCCGATACGTATTCATATATATTTCATAGATTTATCATATGTATTCATTTATATATATATAATCGATAAATATTCATTTATATTTTAATAACAATTATTCTTTAATATATATATATATATATATATATATATATATATATTCGATAAGTATTCATTATATAGGTTTGATTATTCTTCATATATATATATATATATATATATATATATATATATATATGTATATTTTTATCATAAAAAAGAAAAAAGAAGAAAAATAAATATTAATATTAGTACTATGATTAATAATACTACTATTAATAGTAGTACAATAACTAATAATAGTATTTCCTCGTATGTAAATAATATATATATTTTTTCATAAATATCGAAAGATATATGTATATATAGCACTATATAAACGAACAAACAAAACTAAAAACATGCAAAAAAAAAAAAAAAAAAAAAAATTAGATAAAATTTGTATTATATATCTCAAAATGGCAAAAATTCACAAGAAGTTCAAGTATCTAATATATTTCAAATGTTGGCGCTAAATGTGGGGATTTTCACATATACATATATATATATATATATATATATATGTATGTGACACTATATATGCATATATGTGTATGTATTGGTATATGTAGATGTATAGGTATATAGGTAGATGGGAAGATCATGAATTTATATTTTTAGTTTATTCAAATAGAGGCATCAAACAAAATATACAAACACATATATATAATGGTAATTAAACATATATATATCAAAAATGGCCAGCTCAACGTCACTACATGATATTGCAAAACAGTTACAAACACAAGCACAAGATGAAGCCACTACTCGTGGTGGTTTTGAAAAATTGAAAGGTAGTATATTTGATGTAACATTTACAAATGGGGGTGTAGGAAGTAATCTTGGTAATGATATTTGCAACATTACCACATCATATTCCAATGCTAGTCGTCCATCGAACGATCCATGTAAAGAAAAAGATAAAAATGATAGATTTAAAATAGGAACTATATGGACAACTGATAACAACGTCCCTTCTGGTCACGAAGGTGTCCTTCTACCCCCACGACGTCGTGATATGTGTACCACGAATTTGGAGAATTTAGATACACAAAAGGGCGGTCCACTTAGTAAACAAAATGTAAATAATTCTTTTTTAGGTGATGTGTTACTCGCAGCATATAAAGAGGGTGAAAGTATAAAAAATGGATATAGTGATACGTCACATGTTTGCCGTGCCATGAAGTACAGTTTTGCCGATCTAGGAGATATTATTAGAGGTAGAGATTTGTGGAGCAAAAACAGTGATCAGGCGAGGCTACAACAAAATTTGGTAACAATATTTGGTAATATAAAAAAGAATCATCATGCAATAAAAGGAAAATATGACACATTCACACTTACACAATTGAGGGATGATTGGTGGACGGCAAATCGAGATGAGGTATGGCACGCCATGACGTGCACAGCTCCGCAAGAAGCCACCATATCTGTAACTTCATCTGATGGTGTGATAAAATTTGAGGAATACTGCGGCAACAAAGACAAAAACTCTGTATCACCACCACCTGACGACTATATTCCCCAACGGTTGAGATGGATAACCGAATGGTCAGAAAATTATTGCAAAAATCTAGAAAGTATTTATGGGGGGGTGAAAAAGAAGTGTGAACAATGTAAGAGTATTACTAGTAGTTCTACTAATAACGACTGTAAAAGGAATGGATCAAAATGTCAAGAGTGTGCAGAAAAATGCAATGAATATAAGGACACCGTAAAACAATGGAAAAAACAATGGAAAACACTAAAAGAACAATACCAAACATTATATAACACAGGTGGTAAGGGTAATAGTGATCCAATTGAACAACAACTTAATAAATTTTTCGATAAACTTAAAGCAAGTGATAACACTGGTACCGACAAATATATTAATCTTGCAGAGTATATAATGTTATCTGGAGGCGATAAACCTTGCAAAGACACATCTCAGAAGGAATTCAAAGACGAAAAAAATAGTGAACCCACATATGTTTTTAGAAAATATCCTAATGGATATGAGAAAGCATGTACGTGTATGGACGAACCCTGCGACATCGCAGATACACTTATAGGGAATAAGAACGCAACAGAGAATATAGGAGAATGCCATCCAAAAGATACAAATAACGATTATCCTGGATGGGGGTGTGAAAATAAGGTTAAACAGGTAGAAAAAGGAGCATGTATGCCTCCAAGAAGACAAAAATTATGCATAAATAATTTAACAAAATTGACTAATAATTCATCGAAAGATGATATGAGAAAAGCTTTTATTCAATGTGCTGCAATAGAAATGTTTTTTGCTTGGGATAAATACAAAAAGGATAAAGAAAAAGAAAAACCAAGTAGCGGAACAGAAAAACCCGACCAAGAAGCACAAAGCAAATTAAATAGTGGAGAAATACCTGAAGAGTTTAAAAGAATAATGTATTATACATATGGAGATTATAGAGATATATGTTTGGGAAAAGATATAGGTAATGATGAAGCTAAAGATATATCAGGTAAGATTTCGAATATTTTGAAACAAGAAAATAATAAACCTGATGGTGGAGAACTAAAAGAACGTGAAGAGTGGTGGAATAGTGTTAAAACAGATGTTTGGAAAGGGATGTTATGCGGATTATCACACCATATTAAGGATAAGGAGGACGACGAGGACAAAGAGGAAGAGGAACGAAAGAAACTCACGGATAAAGACGGATACCAGTACAAGAGCTACGATACTCAGACAGCTAGAGAAATTGATTTGCATCTTGGTACTTTTGGGGAAAAACCACAGTTTTTGAGATGGTTCACTGAATGGAGTGACGAATTTTGCAGAAAAAGAGACGCGAAAATCAAAGAGTTGAAGGGGGGGTGTCCACTAAACACGTGCTCTAATGGTGATAAAACAAAATGTAAAGAAGCTTGTGAAGGATATCAATCTTTAATTAACCAATGGAAGAAGAATTATACCAGTCAAAGTGGGAAATATGATAATGATAAAGGAAAATATTCTACTGATGATTCCGACGTGACCGGCTCACAATATGCCCACCAATATTTAGAAAAGAAATTACAAACACTTGGTGTAAACGATGGTAGCAATTGTATGAAAAAGGATTCCAAGTCACGAACGTTACCTGGTAGTAGTGCTAGTATTCCCTCATCGTTACATCCACTACCCAGTGATTATATCACTACGTGTGGTTGCGCTGCGAAAGGTTCGCCGTGCGAAATAATAAAACCACTTCTGACAGATAAAAATGAAACACATAGTATAGAAAACTGTAATCGAAAGGATGACGAAGAATGGAAATGTGATAAAAATGAGATTAAAAATCACCAAGAAGGACCATGTATGCCTCCTAGAAGAAGAACGTTATGTATACATAATTTAACAAAATTGAAGAATAGCGACAAGGAACATAAATTAAAAGAAATATTAATAAAATGTGTTGCGATAGAAACGTTTTTTGCTTGGCATAATTATAAGAATAAAAATGATGGTGTAGACTCACAGTTACAAAATGGAACTATCCCCCCGAATTTAAACGCCAAATGTTCTATACGTATAGTGATTATAGAGATATATGTTTCGGAAAAGATATAGGTAATCGTCAAGATGCTAAAGGTATATCAGGTAAGGTTGACAAGATTATACGCGGAACAGGTGTTATTCGCCAAATAAATGATAAAGAACGTGAACAATGGTGGGATGGAATTAAAAAAGATGTTTGGGAAGCTATGATTTGTGGATTATCACATGCTTCAAGTGGCAGTGACGCCAACACTATTAAAACCAACAACAAATATGACGATGTGAAATTTAATAACAATACCAAATTGAACGATTTTGTTGAAATCCCACAATTTTTACGTTGGATGACGGAATGGTCAGACGAGTTTTGCAAAAAACAAAAAGACAAATATAACACTGTGAAGACAGCGTGTGGGAGTTGTGAAGATAAAAAATGTGGGACTGATTGTGAGCAATGTAAAACGAAATGCACAGACTATCAAACATTTGTTCAAAAATGGCAATCTCAATGGACAAAACAATCGGACAAATACGCCGAATTATATGAAAAAACAAGTGGTGAGAGTGGTGGTATTTCACAACATGAGCAACGTGTAGTTGATTACTTGAAAGATCTAATACCAAATGGTGGAGATGTCAAGTATGGTACCGCCGGGGGATACTTAAAACAAAAAGGATATATCGATGACTGTCAGGAACAAAATGATTTCAGTAATAGTGGTGACGACAAATATGCATTTGCTGATTATCCAAAAGAATATAAGGAGAAATGTAAGTGTAATCCGTCTACATCACAGGAATCGAGGGATGGACTACCACAACAAGAGGAGGATGGACCACCTGGACCACCCGGACCACCAGGAGAAAAAGGTGAAACAGGAAAACCCGGAGCTCGTGATGATAATGGCGAACCCGGACCAGGACCGGGACAACAACCGCCTCCTCCTCCACAACAAGAACAAAATGGTCAAGAGGGTGGTGGCGGATCACCTGGGTCAGAGGGGACAACGGAACAAGAAGGTCAAAAGGAAAAAAGTGAACCAGGAGCTAATGGTGATAAAGGACCCAAAGGTGACAAAGGTGACCAAGGACCCCCTAGTGAACAAGGACCCGAAGGTGGTAGTGGCGGTGAAGGAAAAGGTGGAAGTGACGGTGGTCAGAAATCACAAGAATGTGTCAGTACTCCGTGGAAAGCAATAGCAGAGCCTGTTTTGACCTATTCGGTTGCTGCTGCAGTAATTGCAAAAGTAGTTGGAAAAGATATTTTAGATAGAATAAGCACTATGATTGGTGTTCCAAATGGCCAAGAAGGTGGTGCTCAAGATAGTGGTAGTAGTGGTACCGGATCCACAGGGAACCAAAATCCTGGATCGCCACGACCTGGTAGCGACCAACTTGATGCCTCTAGTAGTTCTTCCTCCTCATCATCATCATCAAGCAGTGGTTCCAGTAGTGATGGACAATCGTCACTACCTGGAGCACCAGGGGAACGTGGACCTAGTGGACCCGCAGGATCACGTGAACCAGGTAGATCACTACCCGTATCCCCACGATCACAAGAAACCTCCAAATCCTACATTGATGTGTTAAAATATGGTGTCCCCATACAAATAGGATTAGCTTTAGCATCCCTAGCGTTTTATTTGTACCTGAAGGTAACAAACGTATGTGGTATATATATATATATATATATATATGTATCTATGTTTTGTATATGTATTTATATTGAAAAAGAAAAAAGAAAAAGTAATATAGAAATATATTTCTCAAAATAAATATAAAATGGAAAAAAAAACATATTAAAAAAATTATGCTACAAAAAAAAAAATAATTAAAACATGGATAAAATAAAAAATGAGAAATTTTGTGAACAAAAAAAATGAGAAAAAATTTATTATAAAAAACAAAATTTAAAAAAATATTTCTTAAAAAAAAAAATTAAAAAAATATTTTTCTTAAAAAAAAAATTAAAAAAAAATTTTATTAAAAAAAAATTGAAAAA
>LT969555.1:708430-738430 GCA_900097035.1 Plasmodium blacklocki (nom. inval.)
ATGTTCTCATATATTTAGGATCGCCAAATGATTCATAAGGATCATTGGATTTTTTGCAGTCACTAAAATTTTCAGAGAGACAGTAACATTTAACATTACATTTTCTTTCAATAAAATGAGGAATTTCCTTACGATATGATTGTGAATTTTTATGTTTATTATATTGATACATTTATAAGTCATACTGAACTTTTTTGGTTGATATAAATTTCTATATTTTTTTGCAAGAGTTTTTAAAATCCGTTGGATAAATTGTTCCATCTACACATTTTGCATTACTATATTGTGTTTCTAATTGTTCGTACAATTGATTTCTTGTAGTGAAAAATGTTCTATCCATTCCTGAAACAAACGAAAAAATTAATCAGTTTTATCATCACAAATTGAACAATCACTTTCTTCGAAATTTGCATCTGAAGCTTTATATCCACATAACATCGCATTCCAAACTGTTTTTTATTATTTTCCCACCCATTATTACAGTTCTTAGATATATTCATGAGAATAAATTTCTTTAATAAGTTTAACTAATTGTGGTTTTAATAGATTTAAAAAGTAATTATCCATAATATCAGTACCTTTAATTATATATCCACAATCAGTAAAACTATATTTCATTGCGTGCAGAGTAATATTTTTATGCTTTTTATATAGTTCACATAACAATTTCCCTTCAATAAAGGGAGATTGAAGCAGTTCAGTTTTGAAACCATCTTTGTTTTCTATAGAATTTAACTTGGTAGTTATATTCTAACACATTGTTCTCTCCTTCTAGGGGGAACTAGTACTCCTATATTATTATCTGTTGATTGTGACATATCGCTACTATTCCAGTCATCAAGATCATTATCCAAAAAAAAATTGTTTACATATATTATCTGTATATATACTTTTACACACATCTTTATTCCCATTTTTAAATGAATATTCACTCAATAGATCTGTAGGATCACAACTACAAGCATCTACGTAATCTTTCGAGGGTTCCTTAAATGCATATTTTCATCGTTCTTATCACTTTCACGATATCCTTAACATGTATATTGAGTTGCCTCATGAATATACTAATAAGCAGTTTTTATGTTTTGGCATTCACTTTTGAATTTTTCTAAAAATTTTGTAACATATTCTTCAGAACTAATTTTGCAGATTTTATCATATATATGTTTATATGTGTCTGAATATTTAACCATTTGATTTTTGCATTCTTCTACAAGTTTCTATTTTTTATACTGATTTTTACATTTTGTACATTTTTCACTATCACTTTTACATATAGTACCATTGTATTTACAATCAAGATATTCATCTTTGATATTATGTAATTCTTCATTTAATAATTTACAAAAACTTTCACAACATTCTTGCATAAAACGAAAAGGTCGAGGTATATATTCATAATTTGGGTGGATCTTTTTCATGTCTACATTTAGGATAAGTAACTCATTATTTCATTTTGAGAAGATGTGCTTCCTGAAGAAAAGTTTTTATACTTTTTAAGAAATTTAGCATCATAAGGAGCATTACAAAACATTTCTTTCCATAACTGGTCTCTATTATCAGTCCACCAATCAGAACGTAATATATAATAATATGGATTCACTCTTTTATATTTATTTCGACTATTGTTATCTAATTCATTATATATTTTTTTTCAAAAGCATATTTTAATGGTCTTTGTATACTTCTTTGATCTGAATTAATTCTATATAGTTCCCTTCCTCTTATAATATTACCTATATCCATAAAACTATATTTCATCACATCAGAAATTACATTTTCATTACACGAATTTTTGGGTAATAATTTTTTATATGATGTCATCTCCTTCATTTTTTGCTACTTCTTGGACCTTTTTTAGTAAACTATAAATATCCGTATCAGTATAATGACATATTTCTTTCAAATAATTGATGCATATATTTCCTCTTCTTGGAAGTATACATAAATCATTTCCTATTTTATTATATATTTTTGTAATTTCATTTTTGTCTTATCTTTAGAGGATCCATACCCTTACCTTTACATGCTTCATTGAAGTTATTTAGTGATTCCTTATATGTTTTTTCGAAATTTCATGAATCTTCTCCATTGGCACCATTATTTTTTTCTACCTTACTATATCCACTATTAAATGTTTTTCTGTCTCCTTCCAACTTATCATTATTTTTCACAAAATTTTCTGCGGCCTTTATAAAATTTTCTTCTATTTTCAAAACAAAACTCATAGGCTTTTATACCGGCTCTTCCTGTTTTTTGGGTATGGATTCAGGCATTTTTAACGCACACCTATTTTTATCCCCACTAGGCACCTCATCCAATGATGTAGGCATATGACAACTACCGACACAAGGTACCATCTTTTCGACTACATGATGTCATAAATACATATGCATATAAATATACATTGTTATATATTTTGATACATTTGTTATAAACACATCATTAGACCACCAAAAAGAAAGAAACAACTAAAAAACAAAATGTCTACATTATTTTGTACAAACGTTATTATTTTATTTTATTTTTTTTATTATTGTGATAAACAAAAGTATATGAACATTTTGTACATTTATATATATATATATATATTATAGAATATTACTTTACATGTATATAATAATCATTAGATTCATATATTTTTAAAAAATATATTTTAATAGGTTTTTAATAAATATAAACGTTTTATAAAAATCTATATAATCAAAAATACTATATTTCATGTAATCCTTTCTTTCTTTATTTATTTATATAATTATATATATATATATATATATATATATATATAGTATTATATGATATATTTGCAAGTTAGTATTTACATGTAATTCTATTATTTTAACTAATTTATTATTATTATTATATTATATATATAACTATTTTTCAAAAAACTCTTTATATTAATATAATATAAATTAACATAAAATTTTTTTTTTTAATTACTTATATTTATCCTTAATATTAAATTCTATTATTTCTATAAAATATGTTACCTTTTTATAATTATATTAAATTTTAATACAATGTGTATTTTAAATTATTATAATTTATTGTTCTTATTTTATTATTTTTTTTCTTGTTAAGATAAAAATAATATTTACTTATTACTGGTTGTAAACATATATATATAATATAATATATATATATATATATAGCATGAGGTCATAATTATATAAAAATTTTGGGAAATATTAAATGAGGATATATATTTTTCTTATTTTTCATTTTTTAAATAAAATTATTATTATATAAGATGTATAAACATATAAATAATTAATCTATAATATGAATGAACAAAATCGAAATTCAAATATAATTATATATATATATGTAATTATTTATTTATAAAATGCCAAAGTTTTTTTTAAAGTTATGTTACAACAGGAGACTTCGTAACATAACACAATTATTTTATATAATATATTTTATCATATGACAATAACATATTTTATCTTTTCCATTTTTGTTCTTGTTTTTTTTTTTTTTACTTTATAATTATTTCATAACAACAAAAAATTTTTATTAATATTATGTATTTTTTATTTTAAAATTACGAATTACATATAAGATTAAAATAAATTATTTCTTGCATTAATTAAAATATATAATTTGCTCTTATTTATTATATACAATAATATAAATATATCATTAATATACCATAAATTAAAAAAAATTATATTAATATATATGAGGATACACAAACAACATTACATCACCTCCAAATTAAGAATATTACATAATCGTACCAGTTACAACTATTCCAAAAAATATCCCATATAGTATTCTATCATATACATATTTTCCTCCTTAAACGTTTTTTATTAATGATCAATATTAATATATACTCCACACTTTTTATATGATAACATATTATTTAAAAAATATATATATATATATAAATTCATATTAGTAATATCTTAGTTACATTAGACACACATAATATTCTCATATATATTATATTTTAGAAAAATAAAAGAAATTTAAATTAATAAAATATATATGTTAATTTATGTTTATATAAAAACGTTGTACTATGACGTTTATGATTTATATTATATAATCTTAATTAAAACATTTCTTCTTATTTCTTTTAATTACAATTATATAACAATATATTAAAATATCTACTATATAAATATGTTACAAAAACTTATAATTAGTATTATAAAAATCTTTAACAAATATTCTTCTACACATTCTTATGTAATTTACGACGAAAAGAAATCAATTCTTAGTATATTGAAATAGTTTGTTAACATGTATATATATATATATTTATTATAATTTATCTCATCTTATAAAATTAAATTTTATTACAAATTATAAAAAACCTTATATATTTTATTATAAAATAATTTTAATCAAATAATATATTATACGTATAACAATAAAAATTACGTCTCTTACTTTAATATATTATTATTTTGCATTTCATTAACGTTATTACTGCCATCCTATATATGCATCTAATAATCATTATTATTATTATTATTATTATTATTATTATTATTATATATATATATATATATATATATAATCATGTAAAAAAAATATATAAAATTATAATAATTAAATAATTGTACAAGCATCAAACAATATAAGAAAATAAGGTATAAAAATCTTATCTTTTAAAAAATTAATTATTAAATCATCATTCTATATTAAATGCAAAATTCACAATACACTGCATTATTTTTATAATCACTACACCACATATCTTTTCTTTTAATAATTTTATCTATTGGACTTTTTTCTTCATTTTTTTTTTTTTTTTATCCCATAACCTAGAATAAAATAAATAATTACCATAACCAAAACTGTAACTCCTATTGCAAATACTCAATAAGAAATTGCAATGTATAAATTATAGCTTGCAGCATTTTTTGCCCCTATTTTAACACCATCAACACACGTAGATTCAGCAACAGCATTTGTATTAGAACTTCTTTGCTTACCTGCTATAAACATCGTACTTATAGATCCTCCTATACCTTTATAAAGAGAAAAAAATACTATTATCGCTATTAGTACTTGCGTCAAACATTGTATTATATTCCATATCAACTACATTACCAAGAATACTCATGTCTTTAAAATTGTTAGCACTAATAACTCTTGTCAATATATGACCATCTAATGTTGCGGGAAGGAATTTATTCATTAATCGCGAAATGCCTTTAGACCTCAAAAATTGCGACAAAATTTTTATATTTTGTCAGCTAACGATCTTTCGCAAACTTAAGTCGATATATCGTTAGTCGTTATATCTGTTTGTAATGCACGTAACGTTTTTGTTAATTACTTTTCGATTTCTTCTTTAAATTGCTTTCGTTCATACTGTATTCTTTATTTCGTATTTTTGAAAAGATTGTACTGTAGGATTATGAAATTGTTGTATCATCTCTTTCATTTGAACATGGTTGTCATAATTTTGTTGTGCATACAACTTGCATTTGTAAAATAACCTAATGTTTGGTGTATGTGTTGTGATGTATGGATTTTTTTGGATGTTAATCTATAAAAAATTTAATACATATGCATAGGATTATATATATATATATTATAATTATATAAAATGAATATTTATATAAATGTCATTTTTATATATAATATATATATTGATATATAAGTATGATTATATGTATAAGATATGCCGAAATATATATATAATCTTATATATATATATATATATATATATTATTATTATTTTATTCATACATGACATGATGTTAACAATATATTTAATGGATGGGAAAATAATAATATATTAAAATAATGGAATTTCATTTTTATCGTCATACTTATATTATGATAACAATTATAACTAATAAAATCATATAAAATACTTTATTTTATAATGTGTGTTTTTTTATTTATTAAGATTTTTTAATCTAAAACATCATTACAATTTTTCAATATACCCAATTAACTCTCCATTATACAAAGTTATTCCCTTATTGAAATCTGAATAGTTCTTCTTTTACAAAATTAAAAAAAAAAAAAAAAATTGAAAAAAATAATAATAATTAAAATTAAAATAATTAAAAGAATAATATAATAAAATATTTTACATTTTTTATATATTTTTTTAATTTTTAATAAAATTCAACTTTATACAAAACAATAAATTATAATGATAATTTTGCTTTTTTTTTTTTTTTTTTTCTTATATACAACTTCATAGAAAATAACATTAGGTTGTAATAAATAATATCATATTTATTGTTCTAAATAATATAAAAATCTGTATAGTAATACCTTTTAAAAGCTGTACAACTCATATGTTAGAATATTTTAGTATATATATATATATATATTAATTACATATTCCAAGATAAAACTTTGTGTCATTGCAATTATATAAAACAATTAACGAGGATAATTTAAAATCATAATATGTATATTAAATCTATAGGTAATAGTATATAATTTTTAATAGTAATTAATTTAAAGTAATATATTTTAATAATTTAATTTTTTTTTTTCTACTTATTTTGTTCTATAATTTATTGTTTGATATACCTTTCCCTTTCAAGTATCTAAAATTACACATATATCAATATATATATATATATATATATATATATATGTATTAAAAAGAATTTTAAAAGTTGATTTATACTAAAAGAGAAAAATCTTAAGAAACGAGAAATATCAGTATAATAAAATACTATATTTTATAATTTTGTATGCAGTTGTACGTTATACAAATATATTATACTGATAATTTAGAGATTATTGTAACATTTTCATAATATATGTTATTATATATATATATATATATATACATTGTATATTAAAGCGGTAGATAAACTATTTTAGAATTTATGCATGGATTAATTGTATGATTATTAGTTGTAACAATATTCTTATAACTGTATATTTTAATAAATATATTATTTTAATTGTTATTATTATGTATATTGAAAAAATTATACGTTATTTTATAATATAATAAATGCAATAAATAAGGTATTTTACTATTATATTCAATGAATAATAATTTTAAAAAAAGAAAACAATAATAAAAATAAAAATTAAAAATAATAATAATAAAAAACAGAAAATACACTATAACAGAGTAGAACAAATATATAAATATATATATTTTAATTAATATATTATATATTATGATAAACAAAATTTTGTTCGATTTTAAAAAATATTTTTTTGGAACTTTATATGTAATAGACAAAACATCATACCATTTTGTAAAGGAATAATTCTATTCACACATCCTAATTTAAATTTAAAATTTAGTTATAGATAGTATCGAATAATAACATATATATATATATATATATATATATATATATATATATATATATTTTCAATATCTAATATAAATATTATAATGTATTATAAAAAAGAAGATATAATTCTATAACATTTATAAAGTAATAAATAAATATATTTTATTATATATATTATTTTAATTATATTTTAATTCTTTTGTAATTTATATTTATCATTATTATAATAAATAGTAAACAACGTAATATACGAAATAATATATATTTCTTTAAGGATTATTAATTACGTTAAATAGTTAATATTTATACTTAATTATATATACCTTCAATAAGGACAATGATAAATGCTTAAACACATAACATTAAATGATATTATTATAAAGATAAACGTTTTTATGTCTCCTTTACCTGATTATTATAAAATATAATCATTCGTTTAAATGTTTTTATTTTCCAATGTATTCCCTTAATTTGTATTTGTTTACTTTTTTCATATTAATAAATGAATATGATAACTATTTTAACCCATATACAAGTACACATTTATGTTCTCACATAAATAATATTTTTATATAAAGGAATATGTATGTAACACATAAAAGAAATGAATAATTTCATTAAAATACATTATATAATAGTTTTATTAAAAATTAATAAAAAAAAATAATATAAGAAAACCATGATCACATGAACATATATATAGTTATATAATATATGGGTCTATTAACAACAACAATATAAATTTTTATTTATATGAATGTTATAATGGTTAGCTATTATTTATATTTTATGAAGCACCATATAAATAATAGTAATATAACCTATTTTAAAAATAAAAATAATATCGGATATATGAATAATTTTTTTTTCATACAAATTATATTGAACACTTCAAATGTCATAATAAATCTACGATGACAATATAAATTTAAAACTCATATTATATTACATATTATTTGTCATTAAAAAAAGTACCTATTAAGAATACCTGAATTATTTAAAAATGAAATGTATAGAAAACACAACTTATACAATTGTAAATAAAACGAACAAAAGGATTTTTCAAAAATGTGCATTATTTATTTTTCTTTCTTTTTATTTCTTTTTTTTTAATATTTTATCTATCCAGACAATATATTTAGAATGTCATGTGTACATATTAATTTTACATATATATATATATATATATATATATATACAATATAGTAAAAAATCTAAAATTTTAATATTAATTTGTATTTTAAATAACCATGGATGTTTTATATATAATACAAAAATATCGATGTACTATATTGAGTGTATATGAATATACTATATATTATTACATGTATATATTTATTTACATTAATGTAATTTTGAATATATATATATTATAAATATAAATATAAAATAAAATTCATACATCTATGAGAATATATATATATATATATATATACTTATTCATTCATTTAAATAATTATTATATTTTTTGTTATTTTTTTCAATTGATTGTTATAAATACATAAAATATAACGAATATAATAACTATAAAAAATAAAAAAAAAAATAAATAAATAAATAAATTAAAAAAATTGGGTACAAATAATTTTATTATTCTAAGAGTAATTTTTTTTTTTAATTTTTATATGCACTTTTTTGATGTTATCTAAGTATATAAAAATAAATATATATATATATATATATATGAGTTTTTTTTTATAATGAATTTCTATAGAAAAAAAAAAAAAAAAAACTTAAAATTAAAATAAAATATAAAAAAAAAAAAAAAAAATAATAATAATGTTTTAATTTATTTATTATTAAATTATCTACAACATGTACTACATATATATTTCTTTTTGGATAGATACGCGACAAAAATATACATATATATATTTACATTCGTATTTATATTTTTAAATAAATGTATTTGAATTTTTTTATAATTTTTTTTATTTTTTTTGATGAATATTTATCTTACATATGTATTTTAATATCACAAGTATTTTTATAACAAATATATTCTTTAATATATTTGTTTGTTTTTTGGATATGTATTTTTATAATAAATATATAGTTAAATATATATATATATTTTTTTTTGTTTCATTATTTATTTCGATACATATTTTTCTATTGTATGTATTAATATATATATATATATATATATTCGAGAGGTATTTTGTTTTAAATAACTTTTATCTATCTATTATTCTTGATGTGTTTTTATTTTATTTTATTTTATTTTTTTGAATACAATAAAAAAATAAAAAATAAAGAAAAAAATAAAAATTTAACGTGAATACTATCACTAATAAAACTAATTATATTATTATTAATACTACTAATAATATTTTTTTAGTAGTTTATATATTTAATCTAAATAATATTACGTACTATCGTCATAATATTAAATAATGATATATAACACTATATATATATATATATATATATATATATAGCATAACATATAAATATATATAATTACATATATACATAAGAATATATATAATATATCCTATAGAATTAAAAAAAAACATAATATAATAAATTATAATATAATATAACATAATATATATAATTTAATACACAAAGACAAATATAAATAGATATATAGTATAACATAATATACTCACAAACGCATATATAAATAAAAATAGAAATAAAAGCACAAACACAAATACAAATAAAAATAGAAATAAAAGCCAACACAATCCATAAAAAAAACCACAAATATTTCCCAAAATGGCGAACAAAAACAAATATTTAAAACACAAATTCTTGATATATTTCAAATGTTGGCGCTAAATGTGGGGATTTTCACATATACATATATATATATATATATATATATATGTATGTGACACTATATATGCATATATGTGTATGTATTGGTATATGTAGATGTATAGGTATATAGGTAGATGGGAAAATCATGAATTTATATTTTTAGTTTATTCAAATAGAGGCATCAAACAAAATATACAAACACATATATATAATGGTAATTAAACATATATATATCAAAAATGGCCAGCTCAACGTCACTACATGATATTGCAAAACAGTTACAACAGGATGCACAAAGTAAAGCCAAAGATCGTTTGGGTGGTATCAGTCTTGATAAATTGAAAGGAAAGGCAGAGAAAGGAGAATATACCAATAGTGGTAACGCAAAATTGTTGGAAGGAAACATATGTAATATAAAAGTAGATCATTCCAATGCTAATCATAAATCAAAAAATCCATGTGAAAACAAAGGTGATGACCAGAGGCTTGCGATAGGAACTACATGGGAATCGGATGATCCAAACATCCGTACTGGCCACCAAGGTGTTTTTTTACCGCCACGACGTCGTGGTATGTGTACCACGAATTTGGAGAATTTAGATACACAAAAGGGCGGCCCACTTAGTGGTCCTAAGGTTAATGATTCGTTTTTGGGTGATGTGTTACTCGCAGCATATAAAGAGGGTGAAAGTATAAAAAATGGATATAGTGATACGTCACATATATGCCGTGCCATGAAGTACAGTTTTGCCGATCTAGGAGATATTATACGTGGAAGAGATTTGTGGAGCCAACAAAGTCAACAGAAGCTACTGCAAGGTCATTTAGAAGCCGTATTTAAAAACATTAAAGAAAAACATACTGGCATAGACAGCACAAAATATGACGACAATACCAATAAATATTATAAATTGAGGGATGATTGGTGGATTGCAAATCGAGATCAGGTGTGGAAAGCCATGACGTGCGAAGCGCCATCAACAGCCGATCTATATGTATATAAATCTGGTGACGCAACACATCTATTTCAGCATAAATGCGGACATAGTGATCCAAACTCTGTTCCTGTGGACGACTATATCCCCCAACGGTTGAGATGGATGATAGAATGGTCAGAAAATTATTGTAGACATGTGAAATCACTCTATAACGATGTGGATAAACAGTGTAAGAATTGTAAGGGTACTAGTGCTACTAGTAAGGATTGTAAAAGGAATGGAACAAAATGCAAAACATGTGCAGAAAAATGCAAATTATATAAAGACACAGTAAAACAATGGAAAAAACAATGGAAAGATCTAAAAGAACAATACCAAACATTATATAACACAGGTGATAGAAGTAGTGGTGGAGATCCAATTCAAGAAAAACTTAAAGAATTTTTCGAAAAATTAAATAGAGGTACCACTGGTACCAAATATGAAAATCTTGGAGAGTATATAACGTTTTCGAAAGGTAATGGGGATTGTATAAACTTTCAACAGAGTAAATTCGACGATAACAATCGTAATAATAATGAGTATGCGTTTAGAAAGTATCCACACAAGTATGACACGGAATGTACGTGTATGGACGAACCCTGCGATGTCGTGGAGACAATACTGAAAGGTAAAGATGATGGGACACAAGAAATAGAAAAATGTCATCCAAAAGATACAAATAACGATTATCCTGGATGGGGGTGTGAAGGTAAGGTTAAACAGGGAGAAAAAGGTGCATGTATGCCCCCAAGAAGACAAAAATTATGCATAAATAATTTAACAAAATTGGGTATTAATTCATCGAAAGATGATATGAGAAAAGCGTTCATTCAGTGTGCTGCAATAGAAACGTTTTTTGCGTGGAATAAATACAAAAAAGATAAAGAAAAAGAAAAACCAAGTAGCGGAACAGAAAACCCCGACGAAGAAGCACGAAGCAAATTAAATAGTGGAGAAATACCTGAAGAGTTTAAAAGAATAATGTATTATACATATGGAGATTATAGAGATATATGTTTGGGAAAAGATATAGGTGAAGATGAAGCTAAAGAAATATCAGGTAAGATTTCGAATATTTTGAAACAAGAAAATAGCGATCCTAATAACCCAGACCTTGAAGAGTGGTGGAAAACGATACAAAAAGATGTTTGGAAAGGGATGTTATGCGGATTATCACACCATATTAAGGATAAGGATGACGAGGAGAAAGAGGAGGAGGCGAGAAAAACACTCACGGATAAAGATGAATACCAGTACAAGGGCTACGAACACGAAAACATAGGATCGACTAACGAAATTACATTGCAACTTGGT
Source organism: Plasmodium blacklocki (nom. inval.) (assembly GCA_900097035.1). Taxonomy (NCBI): domain Eukaryota; phylum Apicomplexa; class Aconoidasida; order Haemosporida; family Plasmodiidae; genus Plasmodium; species Plasmodium blacklocki (nom. inval.). The sequence goes on from LT969555.1 coordinate 720,747, forward strand.
ACCTTTGGAGAAAAACCACAGTTTTTGAGATGGTTCACTGAATGGGCAAACGTGTTTTGCCAAAAACAAAAACTGCAGAAGGACAAATTGGTTCAGGGGTGTACGGGATATACGTGCACTCGTGATAATGGTAAGAAAGAAGATTGTAAAACCGCGTGTGAAGGATATCAAGGATGGCTTAATGGTTGGAAAACTCAATATGAAAAACAAAGTCAAAGGTACACTCAGGTTAAAAATGATGCTTTATATAAGGATGAAGTAACAGGTTCAACACATGCATATGAATATTTAGACAAAAAATTAAAAACCCTTGGTGTAAATGATGATTGCATGAAAAAATCCTCTACAAAGTCACCTGGTAGTAGTGGTATGCCAAAATCGTTGGAATATCCGAGTGAGTATACCGAGAAATGTCCGTGCGCCCTGGAAGGTTCGCCGTGCACAATAGTAGATACAAAACTTAACAATCAAAGTGGAAAACAGCACATAGATAATTGTGAACCGAAAAATGATGAAGAATGGAATTGTAGTTCAAATCAGTTTAAAGGCAATAAAGAAGGACCATGTATGCCTCCTAGAAGAAAAAAACTATGTATACATAATTTAACAAAATTGATGAACAGACACAAGAAAGAAGATTTGAGAGAAGCATTAATAAAATGTGTTGCGATAGAAACGTTTTTTGCTTGGCATAAATATAAGAATAAAAATGGTGGCGAACACTCACAGTTACAAAAAGGTATCATCCCCCCTGAATTTAAACGCCAAATGTTCTATACGTATAGTGATTATCGAGATATATGTTTAGGAAAAGATATAGGTAATCATAAAGATACTATAAAGATACCAGGTAAGGTTAAGAACATTATAGGTCAACAAGGTGTTGTCCAAATAGATGATGAAAAACGTAAAGAATGGTGGGATGGAATTAAAAAAGATGTTTGGGAAGCTATGATTTGTGGACTATCACATGCTTCAAAAGGCAGTGACGTCAACACTATTAAAACCAACAACAAATATGACGATGTGACATTTAATGGTAGTACCACTTTGTCCGAGTTCGTCGAGATCCCACAATTTTTACGTTGGATGACGGAATGGTCAGAACACTACTGTCGGGAACAAAAAGAGAAATATAACGACGTGAAGACAGCGTGTAGCACTTGTAATAGTGATGGAAAATGTAATGATTGTACAGAATGTAAAACGAAATGCCAAGAATATCAAACATTTGTTCAAAAATGGCAATCTCAATGGACAAAACAATCAGGTAAATACGCCGAATTGTACACAAAAGCGACAAGTGGCGCCAGTGGTGGTACAAATTCGAATGAGCAACGTGTTGTTACTTACTTGACAACATTAAAATCTACAAATGGTGGTGGTGACACGTACAATACCTCCGGGAAATACATAAAACAAAAAGGATATATCGATGACTGTAGTGAAAACAACCAGGATAATTTCGACAATAATAGTGGTGACGACAAATATGCATTTGCTGATTATCCAAAAGATTATAAGGAGAAATGTACGTGTGATCCGTCTACATCACCGGGACAGGGATCGGAGGCTTCATCACCATCACCAGGAACAGAGGGACCCAAAGGTGATAAAGGAGACCCAGGAGCTGGTGGCGCCGCCGGACCATCTGGATCACCAGGAGAAAAAGGTGAACCAGGAGCTAGTGGAGGAAGGGCCGGCGAAAAAGGACCCAGTAGTGAAGGACCCGTCGGACCCAAAGGTGACAAAGGCGACCAAGGACCCGAAGGTCGTAGTAGCGACGAAGGTAAAGGTGGAAGTGATGGCGGTAAAGTTGATGGTGGTGATGATTCGTGCGAAAAATTAAAAACGAGTGTTGATTCTTTAGCGAGTACTGTTGTACAAATTGCGAAAGTTGTAATAGGAGATGGAATAAATGTTGGAACAACTGTTAAATCATATTTTTTAGGCCAAGGTCCAGCTAAACCTATTACTGAGGAAGCTGGTGGCCAACAAGCTAGTGAGAGTAGTGGTACCGGCTCCACAGAGGACCAAAACCCCGGATCTCCACGACCTGGTAGCGAAAGTGACGGACACTCACATGGTAGTCAAGAAGGTGGTGCTAACCATAATGATAGTAGAAGTTCTAGTAGTTCTTCCTCCTCGTCATCATCATCAAGCAGTGGTTCCAGTAGCACGTCATTGGAGGGCCAGGAGGCATCACAAGAACCACCCGGACCACAAGGAGGACCCCACTCACCATCACAAACACGTGGAGGCCAACCATCACAACATAGATCACCACAACTACCCCAAATATTAGGTGCGACACTACCTTTAACTGCAGGTATTGCCATCGCCTCATTATCCTACCTACTACTAAAGGTAACAAACATATATAATATATATGTATGATTTGTGTTATATATATATATGTGTGTTTGTGGATATGTATATATGTTTTATGTATTTATATATGTTTTATATATGTATTTATATGGAAAAAGAAAAAAGAAAAAGTAATACAGAAATATATTTTTAAAAAAAAAAGAGAAAGAGAAGTTTTAGAATTTCAAAAAAAAAAACAAAAAATTTTTATAAAAAAAAAAAAAAAAAAAAACCATATAAAAAAAAAAATGAAAAATTTTATAAAAAAAAAAAAAAAAATTATTAAAAAAAAAAAAAAAAAAAAAAAAAAAAAAAAAAAAAAAAAAAAAAAAAAAAAAAAAAAAAAAAAAAAAAAAAATAAAAAAAAAAAATTAAAAAAAAAATATATTAAAAAAAATTAGAAAAAATTTTATTAGATAAATGAAATAAAATAAATTTTATTAAAAAAAAAAAAAAAAAATTAAAAAAAATTTATGTACACCTACATGTATACTATATACATATAAATTCATATAAATACATATAAATACATACATATTGCACCTATATATTATATATATATATATAATACCCATATACCTACCAATACATATATACCAATATATATATATCCCTAAACCCATATATATATTCATTAATATTTAGGCAAAACCCCCAATTGGATCTACCAGGACATTTCGTGTAATTGACGTATTGAAAAATAAGGACAGAATCCCTACACCAAAATCTACCAATAGGTATGTCCCATATAAAAGTGATGTATATAAAGGCAGAACATACATATATGTGGAACAAGAAGAAATGGACGATTACAGTTATGTTCGTGATATATCCTCATCTGATATTACTTCTTCGTCCTCCGAAAGTGAGTATGAAAATATCAACGAGATATTTGTGCCACGTACTCCTAAATACAAAACTTTGATCGATATCGTAATGGAACCATCAAAGAGGGACCACACATATACCACACATGATACACATATAAGTCACACAGATGATATACATAACCCACATATCACATATATATCACAGAATATACATGATATACCAAATGATATACCAATTAACGATAAAGGGAACCAACTAAAAGAGGATTTTATCGCAAACATGTTACAAAGTAAACAAAAGGATTTCCCTCGAAATAATTTAACTGCGGAGATACCAATGGCCACCCTCCCTTATATTTTGGATGATAGGATAAATGAAAAACCTTTCATTACACAAATTATAGATAAAGATTTACATGGTGACGAACATATCACTTACGATATAAATTGGAATGTTCCAACAAATACATATATGACAACCCCTCGAACCACTACCAGGAATATCCTCCAAAACAATAGTTTATATAGTGGTAGTGATCTTATCAGTGATACGGTACTTCGTCACCACGTTGTTGATATATATAGTGAGATTCTCAAAAGGAAAGGAAAGGAATTGCATAGTGGTTACCACACATAAAGAACCACATGTAGTGTTTCTACACAAATATATGGTGATCCTATACTCAACAAATTAGATTTGTTTCATAAATAGTTAGATGGGAATCGAGATATGTTAAAAACGCTGAGTAATAAAGATGAATGGTTAACAAAACTCAAGGAACAATATAAAAAGGGCTATATTCATATATCTTGTGATATGATGAATTTTATGTATAAAACATCAGAATTGATAACCCACGTTTCTATGAAAATACATAAGTAACAATGTACGAATAATTTGTCCAAGGAGGCTTATGCGGATAATAAAAAAATATCAACCAAATGAAAAATAATATGGAAGAAAAATATGAAAATAATATTTATATTGATTCTTTTAATGAAGATGTGGAAACACAAAATATGGTGCAATCAACTGTTAATGAGTATTCAAAGGATTCATCTTTAGCTTCATCAAACGAAAAGTATAAATATAAAATATAAATAATTATAAATTTAAAAAAATTCATTTCTAATATTAAAGTATAACATTATTTAGGAAAAAATTTATTTATTTAAAATTTATTTTTATTTTTTTTTTTTTTGCTTTTTGTTGTGTTAATTTATTTGTACATATATTTTTTTTTTTAATTATTAAAATGATATTGGAAAATATTATTTATTTATAGTGATTCATACGAATGTAATAAAATTTTTCTTAGTTTATAAAATAAAAATAAAATAATAATTTTTGGATATATTTTTATTTTTACAATTTTTTTTTTTTTTAGGTATAATATTTTGTCATTTCAAACTTTATATGATTAAAAAATATATAAATATAATAAAATAATTTTTTTTTTATTTTTAACTACCTATTTTTTTGGCAAAAAGAAAATTTTTACACCACTCAAAAAATTGAATTTTTATTCAAATATATATAAATAAATATAAATAAATAAATATATATATATATATATATATGTATATATATAATGTGAGGTTTTTTTCATAATGTATCTATTTTATTAAAATATTTTAAACATGAAATTATATATTATTATGTATAATTTTATATTTCATACTATTTTAATAAAAGGTAATTTTTATGGATAATTTTGTATCATAAAAAGAATAAAAACAATTTAAAATCATTTGTATTTAGTTATCATAGATTATATACATATACATATATATTATATATATACAATACTATATAATTTCGCTTCCCAAGTACATATTATGAATGTATCATTTTCCTTGGATATATAAAAAATTATGCCATATATTTTTTTCTGTAAGTCTTTTTTTATATATGATAATAAAAATATAAACATGTTATATAGCTTATAAATATCATATATGTCTATATAAACATATGATACTCTATTTTATTTACATAATAATTTTGTAAAAATTATAGTTTTTTTACATAAATTAACTATATATATGGTGATATAAATCTTAATAACATAACCAGTTCATATGAAAAAAAAAAAAAAAAAAAAATATCATCATGCTATAGAGAATAAGCGAATTAGACTATTCAAAAAAAAAAAAAAAATGATATTACAATATATTAACCATATGTTATATTATCTTATAATTTACACTGAACATTAAACATTAAATTATTCTAAATATATGATAAGAATGTTATGTATAATTCACAGTATCTTGTAATATATATATATTAAAAAGATTTATCTTTGAACCCCCACACAAACAAACAAATGCTCAGTAAACAAAATGGCCATCTAGGTATCAAATAATTACAATGTTATAAAATAAATAAAAATTTTCTCCTTCCTTTTAATATATTATTTGGTCATATTAATCATAATATTGTTGAATTTTATAATTATATATTTCTTAAATATTATGTTTTGTGCTTATTAAATATATTTCATTTACAATAAGATAAAAAAAATTGTGTATATATTTCCGTTAACGTCTTTTATGTCATAAAAGAAGTGATTTTAATGAAATAATATGGACAAAAAAAATATATATATGTATATATATATATGTATGAAGAAAATTACTTGTAATTTTTATATTTTACAAAAATGATGAATATAATTTTGTAAGAATATTACTATAATTCAAGAAAAAAAATTATAAAAATTTTATATACTTTGTACTCTTAAGTGGTACAATTTTGTGTTTTTTCTTTAGCTTATATATATATTACAAAATATAATAATTAAAATAACTTTCGCTTAATATTTATAATTACTTTTTTATTATAAGAGATATATATTAATGAATTATAACTTTCTAATAATAAAAGGTTCATTATACTTTATTATCTCTTGAATATAAATCATTCAAAATTGGATATTAATATATTATCACACGATTATATATATATATATATATATATATATTTATATTTATATATTTTTTTCAAATATTTATTTAATAAAATGATGAGCGAAAAAAAATATGTATGTATATTTAAATATGAGATATTAAATTATGTCAGAAATTGCTTCAATTCTCCTAATATTCATCGTTTAAAATTTGCTTTTACCTGAACATAAAAGGAAGTTTTTAATTTTATTTTTTCTTACACTTTAAAAATTCAATATATATAAATAAGTTAATTTATATGGGAAAATATCAAATATATATTGTTTTTCTCATAGGAATATTCATTTGTTTATTTTATTAAATGAAATGAAGAATAAAACACACCAAAAAATATAAAATTTTTACTTCAATAATATATATATATATATATATATATATTTTTAAGATATGAGGAAAAGAATATATCGACGTGTATATACTTTTTACACATATATATTTTTTACACTTCAATATAATATCATTATTGTATTTCTTTGTTTATATATGTTATTTTGAAATAACAAAAAGATAATGACGTATGGGGAGTTCAACATGCTAGCTGCGTGTCATATCATTTACTACGTATGCACAAATACAATTATGGTGTTCATATCAAGTTTCTTTTAGACATATATAACAAAAATATATTATATATATATAAGATTTATTCATATAAACATTTGTGTAAATTATGAACCATATTAACAATTCATAATATTAAAAATAAAAAACAAAATATTTATTTCCTTTTCATTATAATATTACAATTATATACATATATATATATATATATATATATATATATATATATATATATATATATTATATACATGATAAAAATTATCTAATATACCAAATTGTTTACGTTATAATAAAAAAATATATATATTAAATTGAAATATCCAAAATAAATGTCTCAATGTCAAATTCGTTTTAATGGCTTCTAGTGAAACCTTATAAGTTTTTTTAGTTTACAGTTCAACATAAAAAATGTATACTTTTTATTAATTTCATATTATACTTTCCATTTAAACTTTTATCCATTTTCTTCTCACTTTAAGAACAAAAGGGAAATAAAAGTAAAACAGAAAGCAGAAATAAATAAAATAATAAAGCGAATAGGGGAAAAATTTTAAAAAAAAAAAAAAAAATTAACAAATAAAATGAAAATTTTTTCTTTTTTTTTTTTTCTTTTCTTTATACATATATATAATTATAATATAATAAAATATTATATTATATTATACTTTTCACATAAAAATTAAATCCATATAATATATATATATATATATACATATATTATATAAATATTTTTGTATAATAATAATTTTTTTTCTTTCATTCCAATAGTTCTTTTGTTTTAATTTCTTCTAATTATTACTATATAAATATATATTATATATATATATATATATTTTTTTTTTATTTTCTTCTTGATATTTGTCATACACTTGATATTATTTATATATTTATTTATGTCATTTAATAATCTTGATTGGCAGTACCAGCTTTAAGTTGTGATTTTTTTGGTAATAAAACATTGTGAATATTTGGTAATACTCCTCCTGAAGCGAAGGTGACACCTGCTAAGAATTTGTTTAATTCTTCGTCATTTCTAACAGCTAATTGTATGTGCCTTGGGGTAATTCTTGATTTTTTATTATCTCTTGCTGCATTTCCTGCTAATTCTAAAATTTCTGCACATAAATATTCCAAAACTGCTGCTAAGTATACAGGTGCTCCTGCTCCTACTCTTTTTGCGTATTTTCCTTTTTTAAGATATCTTCCAATTCTTCCTACTGGGAATTGAAGTCCTGCTTTAGCAGAATTTGAAGTTCCCTTTGAGGCTTTTTTTCTACCAGTTTTTCCTTTTGCTGACATTTTTTAAAATATATAATGAATTTTTTTTTTTTAATTTAAATAAAATTATGTGAAAAATTGCTTTTTCAAAAAAATATATATGTTATGTTTTATTAAAAAAAAAAATATATATTAATTCTTTTATATTTTTTTTTTTTTTTTTATATATATATATATATTATACACAAAAAATATAAATAATAAATTTTATATAAATTTTTTTTTTTTAATATTAATATATTTAAAATTAAAAAAAAAAAAAAAAAAAAAAAAAAAAAAAAAAAAAAAATCGAAAAAATTAATAAAATATATAATATATAATATATATATATTTATATATATAATATATATATATATAATGAATTAAAAAAAAAAAAAAAATTAATTTTTAAATTTCTGCATGATATTTATATATAAATAAAATATATATATAATGTATATATATGTCTTGGTAAAAAAAAAAAAAAAAATTGTATCGTATACATGTATATTTATATATAATATATATATATATATATATGTGCAAAAAAAAAAAAAAAAAAATTATATAAATATGAGCAAAAAAAAAAAAAAAATATATATATATATTGCGAGATTGTATTTTTTATGAATTTAGAAATTTATATATATATATAATATATTCATATAAAAAATCATGCAATTTATATATATACATTAAAAAAATAAAATGTTAATTCATATGTATTTTTCTTTTATATTACATATATATATTTCTTTTTTACTAATGTTCATATATAATGTTTATATATATAAAATATATATGTTTAATATGTAAATATAATATATATATATATATAACGATGTGTGCATAATATATTTTTTTTTTTTTTTTTCCTATTCATATATGCAATTATTTTATTTAATTAAAATAACGAATATTATGAAAAAGCTATATATTTGATGCAAAATATATATAAAATACATCATTTATCCTCATGTATATTTCATTTTTTATTTTTATTTATATTCCATGAGTGCACAGTGAATATATATAATTATATATATATATATATACATATATATAATAACTTAAATATATATTATTTTATATATATTTCTTTTTAATTAATAATTATTGATACATTTAAATATATGTAATTCCAAAAATTTCATTAACTGATACACTTTTTCAAATTGTATTATTATTAGATATCAAAAAAAAGAAGATGCAATTCATAAGAAGGCAAGCAAAATAATTTATTTTTTTTGTTTTTCATTATTTTATATATAAAATATATTTAATGTATTATTATTTAAGTTAATAGTATCACATAAAAAATTTTCAAGCTTTTCCTATTTAAAAAAGTAAAAAATCATAGTACACATTTAAATATATATAATATATACATATATATATATATATATATATATATATTTTATAATTCCATTTAATTTGTTTTAGTTTTAATTTTTATGCTTTCATTTTTTTTGCAAATTCTGCTCGTTTCATTTAATAACAAAAAATGTTATATATATATATATATATATATATATGTATATATATATTTCTAAACAATATTATAATATTATTATATATATATAATATATTTATATATATATATACATTACTAATTATTTCATTTTTATTTTTGCAAGAAAAGGAATACAATTTTCAACCATATTACAAGAATATAAAATGTTTTAATGTAATATTATTTATACTTATTATATTTCTTTCTAGAAGGAATATTTAAATTTATGCAAATTATTAATATACGATATATTTATAACTTTTTTTCTTTTTCTTTTTGTTATTAATTAATAAATTAACTAGTACACATATATATATATTATTAATATATATATATTAAAATGTGTTGAATACTTATAAATATATATAAATAATATATGATAAAATTTTTGTAACCTTTTCACTCATGATTCCAATGATAATAAGATATATTATAAATTTCTTTTTTTTTTTAAATAATATAAATGTACTAAAACCTTTTTGGAAGTTCTCATGAGCATTAACCAAATTATAAAGATATTATATTTTATATAAAAAGGGTACATATATATATATATATATAATTAAACTAGTGTATTATGTTTTTTGATTTATATTGATATATTATATTAAGATTATTTTAATATACATACATTAATATGTTTTATGGTTTACCTCTTATAACATTTTAATAAACATTTTATTCTTTTTAAAAGTGTTTTAAAATATATAATATATATATATATATTATATATATATATATTTATATGTGTCTCATTTGATATATATTGTTAATATTTTCTTTTTCTATTCCCCCTATTAAGTGTGGGAAGACTTTTTATGTATGCCAAATATACCATTTTGAAGGATTAACAAATTAAAATTTTAAGAATCATATAATATGTAAATGATAATTTTACAATATCATAGTTCATTACAAAAGTAAAAAAAAAAAGAATAAAAAAAGGAATGGTGTATATTTTCATAATGTAAACTCAATTATAATGGAATATAAGTGATGTATTTCTTCTTTACATTATATTTTTATATATTATGATTTATTCATTTATAACTTACTACTTTTTCTTATAAAAATTCAAAAAAACAAAGATAATTGTATATGAATATTTTTGGTGTAAACGACATTTGACCTACAAGACCATATATGAAATGTCCGTAAATATAAATATATATACGTATAATATACGTTTAAGTTTATATATATATATATATATATATAATATAATATAATTAATTTTATATCTTATGGCTCGTTTTATTTTTATTTTTTTTTTTTATTTATTATATAGCCAAAACAAAATTTATAATTCGTTATCTAGCTTTTTTTTTTTTTTTTTTTTTTTAAGAATACTTAAAAAAAAAAAAAAAATTTAATTCATTTAATATATTATTAATAAATAGTTAGTAAAAAATAAGAAAAAGAAAAACTTTTATATGAGTCCATATATTTCTCTTTTCTTTTCATTTAAACATTATATTAAGGGGATATATTAATGAACCTGTAAAAATATATTAGATATATATATACATTTTATATATATCTAATAGTATATCGTTTATTATGTGATGAACATATTGCTTATATCTTTATATATAATTTTCAATTTCTTTTCAAAAAATTGTTCTCTTATTATTCTTATGACGTATTTAATATATATATATATATAAAATAAAATAAATATAAGACTACGCTATTAATAACTTATATAAATGGTTTAAAAAAAAGAACAATCATTAATATTATTATTGTAAGTAAAAATTATTTTTGTATAATTTATCTATAATCACATTATTTTTAAATGACAAAATATAATGTGGTGACAAAGAAACATGAATGATCTCTTTTATGATGAAGCAATAGAAAAAATATATTATTTTATAAAATATTGTTGCATTAATTTAATATACCGTAAAAAAATAAGAATGATAATAAATAGGATTAAAAAAATTTTAACATTTTCTTTTCAAAATTAATATATTACCTACATGGTGAATATATATATATATATATATATATATACTATTGAATAATATATATGTTAACATATTTTAACTTTTATATATAGAATTGAAGAACAAATTTTTAAACCATTAAAAATAACAAATGTAATAAAAATAATATATTTTCTTATTTTGTTCTTTTTTTTTTTTCCAATTTAAAAAAACAAAATAAATATATTTTTAATGATAGAATAATTCGTTTTAATATTAATTCATGAATAATATATTTTTTTTTTTCCCCTAATTCATTCATTAGACAAAGAAATAATAAATTATTGATATAAATTTAAATATATATATAATATAAAATTTAAATGTAGATTAAAGAAATAGACTACAATATCCATTATATAATTGTTGAATATATACATGTGTACCAATTATTTTAAAAGCATCTATTTCTTATAGTCTACTTTATTATTACATTAAAATTGAATATTCCAATTTTTTTTTTAAGTCTAATATATATTTTTTATATGATAAATGTAATATTTTTTATTTTTATGGGTTAAAGGAAACTTATAGAATGAAATAATTCAATAATTTAAAAAAAATAATAATAATAACAATAAAAATTCTACAACACTTTATATTTATAAATATAATTAAATATTTCATTTTTCTTTTTATTTCTTATATTATAATAAAGAAGAAAAGCAATTTAATATATATTTAATTATTTGTTTTGATAAAAATATATATATATATATATATATATATATATATATATAAACATTCCAACTATATAAACAAAATAAATGTTCATATATATATAATAAGCTTAAAAAAGCAATAAATATAATGTTACATATAAAATATTGTAAATTTCGTAGTTCTTTTTATACCCTTATTACAACAATTATTTTATTTTGTTTCTTCTATTTTTAAAAAAAAATATACAAAAAAAAAAAAAAAAAAAAAAAAAATTACATAATAATATTCGCCTATAAATATATATTTCATTTAATATAAATATTATATATATAATATATAATGGTATATACAATTCATCTTTTACAACAAAAAAAAAAAAAAAAAAAAAAAAAAAAAATTAATTTCTCGCACATTGATTTTTTTCTATATATAATTATATATACACGGAAGAACAAAAATGAAACAACAAAAAAAAAAGAAATAAAATAAAATCAACAGTTCTATTTATATTACCATTTTTAATATCCATGACAAATAAAATAATATATATATACATATTAATTTATGTAAGAAGTTTTTCTATTTAAAATGAAAAAAAAAAAAAAAAAGAACAAGATTTTATACAAAAATTAGTATAATATAAAGAACAATGGTCTTTTATTGAAAAATAATATAAAAAATTTATAATATTTAATAAATATATATTATAATATATTAATATTTTATAAATACTTCAATCTATTTGTACATATTTTTTAAAACCAAACACAAATTAAAAAAAAAAAAAATTTTTTTAAACATATAAATTTATTTTATTACATGCACTCACAGAAAAAAAATAAAATAAAAATAATTTATATAAATATGAAATAAAAAAATATATTTATATATTATTATATATATATACATATATAATTAAAATATTAAAAAAAAAAAAAAAAAAAAAAAAAAAAAAAAACTCACAATTATACAAAATATTATATATATATTATATATATAATATATATATAACATATATATAATATATATATATATAATTAATGCGCATTATATAATAATAAAAAAAAATAATAATAATAATAAATAAATATAAAAAATAATAAATAAAATATTTATATTTTATTTTTATAATAATATGTACATTATTATAAAAAAATAGTATTAATTATTTTTTTTTTTTTTATATATATATTAATATTATATTTATATAAATTTAAATAAAAAAAAAAAAAAAAAAAATTTACATATATATAGTTTTTCTTTTTACTATAGTATATAAAAAAAAAAATTCCTTTTTTATATATTTATTATAAAACCACGCAAAATCTTATTTTTATTTAAAATTTTTTTTTTTTTTTTTTTTGAAATATAAGCAAAATGGCAAGAACTAAACAAACAGCAAGAAAATCCACAGGAGGAAAGGCCCCAAGAAAACAACTCGCATCCAAGGCAGCAAGAAAATCAGCCCCAGTATCCACTGGAATTAAAAAGCCACATAGATATCGTCCAGGAACTGTTGCTTTAAGAGAAATTAGAAAATTCCAAAAATCTACTGATCTTTTAATTAGAAAATTACCATTCCAAAGATTAGTAAGAGAAATTGCACAAGAATATAAAACTGATTTAAGATTCCAATCTCAAGCAGTTTTAGCTTTACAAGAAGCAGCAGAAGCTTACTTAGTAGGACTTTTTGAAGATACTAACTTGTGTGCAATTCATGCTAAGAGAGTTACCATTATGCCAAAAGATATCCAATTGGCTAGACGTATCCGTGGAGAAAGATCATAAATGACATAAATGTCTTTGTGAAAGCACAAACAAAAAAAAATTGAATGAATAAAATAATAAAAATATATATTTTTTTATGTAAGTATTTATTACTAATATTAAAAAATAAGAGAAAAAAAACAATACATTAAATTTATTAAATTCTAAAGAAAGCAGAAAAAAAAAAAAAAATGTAGTGGAAAATATAAAAAATAAAAGATATAGCTGAATAATATATATATATATATATATTTATATATATATATATCATTCACATAAGATAGATATGTATATTTATATATTTATATGTCGGTACATAGTAAATGTGTATACATGTAGTTATATATATATATATATATATGCCTATTTGAATATCCAAAAAAGGGCAAAAAAAAAAAAAAAGTACAATACAAAAATATCCCAATTAGATATATTATTATATTATATATATAATATAATTATTTATTTATTATTTTTTTTTTTTTTTTTTTAGTGGTCGTATGTGATATAGGAAGATATTATATACACTCTAAAAAGTAAAAGATATGCAAACACAATTGAATATAGAAAAAGAAAAAAAATTTTGTATGGATTTTGTTTAAATTCGTAGTAATTTTTTTTTTTTTTGTTAATTCAATTTAGAAGTATATATATACATATATATATAAAACATAAATGAAATGAAATATGTTTATTTTTATACCTTAAAAAAATATTTTAATATTTGTACCATATTATTCATATATATAAATTTTTCTGACAAATAAAATTACAAATGTCTTTAATCATATATATATATATATACATAATATATAGATAGAAGAATATAGAAGCGCAGTATTTTTATTATTTGGAACAAAAAAAAAAAAAACAAAAAAAATTAAAAAAAAAAAAGAAAAAAAAAATTTAAGTAAATTTTAAAGAATTATATATATATATTATATATATATATATAATGTATAGCGTGGAATTCATTTAAAAACCATATAACATATCATTTATATAATTATTCTTCTCTTTATATAATGTTATATATATATAATGAACATTCCTTTTTTTTTTTTCTTCTTTTTATTATTCACTTATGTGTAATGAAAAAAGAGTAAGAAGAAAAGTTATATATATACGAAACATGAAGATATTTTCGAATTTTTTTATTTTTTTTTTTTCGATTTAATGTTTTCATTTTAACGTTATTATGTATACATAAAAGGATGTGTGTTTATATATATATATATATATATTATATGTATATGTATTATGCATATGATTTTTTATCTTTTTTTTTTTTTTTTTAGGCTTCACTAGAAGCTATTTATTTTTGTAATTTTTTTTTTTTTTTTTTTTAAGCTTGTGTGTTTATTCTTATAATTAAATAAATATTTATCATTTAAAACGTTAAAAAACATAATATTGGGGGGAATTATAAAATATTTTGATATTTTCTTATTTACCTCAAAGTAACATTATAAATGTACTTTTATTTTCTTATTTAATAAGGAATTTATAGTACATATTGATATGTTTTATTACCAAGGGTAATATAAAAATAAAATATATAAAAATATATGAAAATATATAAAAATATATGAAAATATATAAAAATACTTAAAAGGGGGTAGTTATTGGTATATTAATTAAAGGAGTACATAAAAATCCTAGATATAATATAGTACATATATGAGAACGAACTTTTTTAGTACTTAAAAAATAATAATTATCAGAATATATTTTATATGAAATATTATTTAATATGGCCATTTACGCATTAAAAATTTCCAAAACATTTTTTAGGGACATATGTATGAATATTTTTTATAAGATTAAAATAAATAAATAAATATATATATATATATATATATATATATATATATATATATACTTTTTATATTATTTTATTATTTATTTAAACAAAATTTTTTTTTTTTTTTATATCAAATCAAAAGAAGCACTTAAGTATTTAATATATGTTGCACATAAAATATTATTTCATATAATAATGTCCAATGATAAGGAAATATGTGATATGGATATTTAAAGATATGACGATTCGTTCACATAACTTGTATATATACACTACCGATTTATCATTTCGGATTAATAAATTATTAAGGAAGCATGAGTAAGCTTTGATGTTATGCATGCAATTAAACTATTAGTAAAAATTAATTTTAAAGAGGCTAATATTGTTGAATGGAACAAAATAAGCAAGTCTTATTTTACAAAAACTTACGTATTTCCATAAACGCCTATATACAATGCTCTTCTTTGTACATATTATGATTATATTTATCTTATTTATATAATTGTGTTATGATGATCATTAAAAATTAAGTGTATTAAAATAAATAAATAAATATATATATATATATATATATATATTCCTTGCAGGGAAAAATAATACATTTCAAAATATTTTGTCGGAATATAAACTAAATAAATATTAATATTAAAATAATTGAGTATATATATTTTCTTCTATTCTATTATCATGGTTAATATTTTAACACACACTCAAAAAATATGAATTAATTAAAAATAATAATAATAATAAATAATATATATGTTATATTACTTTTCTATATTTTATTTTTAGATTATATATTTTTTTAATAGACTTTGCAATAATTAATCTTTCTGTTATTTTTTTCTTTTTTGCTATCATGGAAAATATGTAGCATTCATTTTCGTCTTTATTATAAATAATAAAATAAATTGTGTTTTGAAAATTTTTATTTTTATACATATATAATATATATATTATAAACTACAATTAAACCATAAAAAAAATATTTTTCATAAAATATTATATATATATATATATAATTATTTAAAAAAAAAAAAAAGAAAAAAACATATAAAAATAAAATAATTATAAAATAATTATATCACTGTGTTGTACTTCTTATATAACTTATATAAAAATATTCAAATTAATAATCTCCATTACTCTACAAAATTATTATTTTTTTTTTTTCATAGCGGTGACGTAATACTATTTTTCTTTTTCTTTTTTTTTATTGTGCATTATAAATTTGCGTTTATACATATTATTTATATATATAATCAAATATATATTGTTATAATGACAGCAAATAAATTTTTTATTCAAGTGTGTAAAAAAAATATGTGTGTATATATATACATATATATATATATATATATATATATACTATTTATTTTTATTTAGAATCAACAGTGTGCGACAACAATATAGCACAATTCTACAGATGCATAATTTCTTTTTGATATTTATGTACTATAAAATATATTTATATAATTGTAATTTTTTTTTTTTTTCGGTGTTGTCTATATTATTTTGTTAACCCTTTTTTTATATACTTTATTATAATTATTAAAATAATATATATATATATATATATATATATATGTAATATGCAAATATTTTTCTAATATTATGAACAATTTTTATATGTGCACATATTATATATAATTATTTATTTTTTTTTTTTTTGTTATTTATTTTATTTTTACATTGTAGAATTTATATTATACAGAGAAAAAAAATGGACACTGTATTTTTTCATGAATTTTATTGAATTATATATAAAATAAACAATATGTATAGATATTAAAATAATAATAATTATTGAAATATAATTATATGTATATTTGTATAATTTGAAGATAAGGAAAATAAGTATATGTACATATATATATATATATATATATATATATATATATAAATATATATATATATATTATTTATAAGTTTGTTTTGCTTCATTTTGGTTATA
>LT969555.1:743430-750930 GCA_900097035.1 Plasmodium blacklocki (nom. inval.)
AGCGAAGAAGATCAAGTAAAATTATTGCAAATTTATATTTCGCTAGCTCAAACTAGCCAAAATGATATTTCACAAAAGAAAGAAAGAAGAAAACAAAAAAAAATTTTTATTGGAGAAAATGAATTTAACAAAAATGTAGATAAAAATGAAAATAAAAATGAAAGTAGATATGAAAAACCATTTGAGTATAAAAATGAGGAGGAAGTAAAATTCGATTATTGTGATGACTCTGAAAATAATAATATTAATAAATTAATTGTGCAAAAATTAAAAACAAATGGTGTTATGGATAAACTCCTCAAAAATATTAAAATAGAAAATGAAGCAAATATTCCTGAAAAAAATGAAGAGATTAATGAATATATAGATGATCTATATTCTTTATTAACAAATGAATTTGATAATAAAATCTGTAAAATCATAAATATCAAGAAAAATGAAATATATTTGAATTATTACTTAAATCACTTATATGTGTTATTACAAAAAATCGATAATCCAAATCATGAAAGTGAAATAGTTATACATTTTGATACGAACCATGTTGATTATGTGTCTAACCCTATAGATATATATATCAATATGAAAAAACAACATATCAATAATTTTAATAGAAAATATATTTTAATTAATATGTATAAATGGAAGAATTTCACAATTGAAGAAAAGAAAAAGTTTATATATGACAGTATTATAATGTGATTATAAATATATATATATATATATATATATATATATATATATATATGTATATATTTTAAACGTATAGAAATATACTTTTGTTAATGGTCAAAAAATGGTTTATAATATTTTTTTTTTTGGAATAATTTATTAGAGTTAATTAATTTTTTTATTTTATTTTTTTTGATATTTTGAAAAACGTTTTCTTTTTGATGATAAAACTATATATTTTATGTATCATTCAATAAGAAAAAATTTATTTTTTTAACACATATATGTTAAACTGAAAAACTACAAAACAAAGTTTATATTGCACATATAAATATAGGGTATATGTGAATTTTTATTAAGTTGTTAATTTTATATGCATTAAAAATGGTAAATCAAAAAATTATACAAAATGGCATCTAATAAAAATATATAATAATAAAATAATATATAAATATAAATATATATATATATATATATATATATATATATATATATATTTTTTTTTTATCTGCATGAAGTTAAAAATTTTCAAGGTATTCATCCACAACCTCTTCTTCATAATCATCTTCATCATAGGATAAGTCACCATATATCATATCCACTTCATCTTCATAATTTTTAATTGAATTTTTAACTTCGTTTGGTTTCTTTTTATTAATTTGTGCATATCTTTTTTTTTTCTCTCTTTGTGAAACCATTTCTTGTAATTTTCTACTAAGTGTTAGAAGATCTTTATCTTCTAATTTACTTTCACTTGCTGTAATAATTATTGATATGAATCTTTCTAATGCTACACTCTTGGCTTTACATTTTCGTATTCTTCCTGCTAATATTTCACCTAAGGTTTCACAGTCTTTTATACTATTTAATGGGGTACTTTCTAGAGTTATAATTTTTTCGGTTACTTTAGGTTTTACTTTATTTTCAGTTTCTTCTATTTTTTTCTTTTTATTATCACTTATATCTAAAAAGTCCGCTATATCATCTAAATTATTTTGTAAAATTTTTTTTTTAATGGCTTCATCTTTTGTTGAATCTATATGAAATTCGTCTTCTCTTTTTTCATCATCGTCATCTAGCCATTCTGTCCAATCATCTACCTCATTAGTTTTATCTTCAAAAAAAAATAAAATAAAATAAAATAAAATAAAATTATATATAAAATATATCTATTAAAAACACATGGTAATATGTATACTTATAACTAATCCTTCACATATATATATTATAATTTAGAACATTAATAATTCTATTTAATTTGTAAATAAATATATAAATAGATTTATATACTCTTTCTTAAATTTTATAATAATCTTTTTCCTTACTCATTGTATTGTATTATGTTTAAATATAAAAAAAATATAATAATATAAACCAAAAAAAAAAGGAAGAAAAATATATATATATATATATATATATATATAGTTATGATGAATATATAAAAAGAAATGATAAATATGAATATATATTAATTTATATTCCACATAAAAAAAATAAAATATATATATATATATATATATATATATATATATATATATATATATATATATTAATATTGTAATTAAAATATCCCTGTTTTATATAAAGAATATAATTTTAATACAGTAATTTCCCAGGGATAATATATTATAAATATAAAATATTATATTTTATATATAAAGAAACCACTGCAATATGAAAATAATGATTATATATTAAATTCAAAAAAAAAAAAAAAAATATATATATTATAATATATAAATGTATTTTATTATTAATTCCTTTATGTTTTAATTTAATACTATATTAATAAGTATAATAAAAATAATGTTACAGTGGCATCATAAAAAATATTAAATAAATGAAATAATAAATAAATAATAATTTTTTTTACCTCATAAATTATATATAATATCTCTAAATATATTGTATGAATTTATATTTACATATATGTATAATATTATTATATATATAGGGGGGATTTTTTTCAAGGTATCATAATTTTATATGATATATGTATACTATTATATATATTATAATTTGAAATATATCTCATATCAAACATTAAGAAATAAAAAAAAAAAAATTATTATTTCATTATATATTAAGTATTTTTTACTTTTTTTATTTTATAAGGAAAAAAATATATATATATACGGTAAAGCCTTTTGGATATATACAAGAATATATATATATATATATATATATATATATATATATATATATTTTCATTTATATGATGAAACAGAAATAAGGTTCTTTTATATTATTTTTATATTATATCTATTACTTTCAAATATATACAGATATATTGTTATATATTAAAACCATATTACATGAAATTTTAAGAGCATAACAATATAATATATTAAAAATAGAACGTTTTTTTAAGTAGGCTTAATGTATCTTTTAGTTATAATGATCATTATAATATTTTTATTTAGTATTATATTATATGTGTGTGTTTTTATATCATCATATTTTATTATATATACTGTGTAATAATAATTTAAATGTTATCTACATTATAAATACAGATTATAATTGTTATATATATACAAACCATATATATTACGATATATAAGCTAAATATATTTTTTGAAAAATTCTTATACATTGAAAAGGTTTATATCTATATATCTATATATATATATAATATTTTTATATTGAATGAAGAGAAAACCATAGAACAAAGAACAATAATAAAAGTACTTATATGAAGTATTACACGAAATGTTTTATTTCTTTATTTAATTTTATCTATAAAAATATAAAAATTATTATATTTTTATTATTTATAATGAAAAATAAAAAAAAAGCATACTATTTATATATCTGTATTAAAAAAAAAAAAAAAGAAATTGCACATTTTAACTATATGTGAATATTAATCATATATGAACAAATTAAATAGTTTTATAAGAATATAAAATAAACTTTCATCATTTAATATAAATATAAATAAATAAATAAATATATATATATATTATATATATAAATCAAATAAAATATATTTTTTTTAAACACATATATCACATATGACTGTTGTAATATTATGTTATCCGATGAAAGGTATTAAAAAAATATATATAATATATGTTCTTTATCCTTATGTATTATTAAATATATACTTAATATAATATAAAATATAACACTATTTAAGAATTAACTTCTGATTGTTAAAATTTAGCAAAAGCATATTTGGGACATATAGAAAATATCTTAAAAGAACTTTATATTTCTTCTTTTTTTTAGTTATACATATATATTTATATATTTCATATTCGTCGTGGTTTAAAAAAAAAAAAAAATTATAATTATTTCATTATATATTTATTTATTATTATGTTCAACTGTTACATGTGTTTTAACCTTATTTAAAATTTCATCCTATTTTCTTTTAAATATTCAATTATTATTTTGAAATATTCTAAATTATATATTATACTATTTTTTCTATTATTATATAATATAATTATATATCATTATATAGAAAAATAAATACAAATCCTTAATTTTTTTTTTTTTTTTCTTTTTTCTATCTATATTAATCACATACAAAAAATGGAAAAAAATGGAAGATAATTATAAAGAGAATATAAAAAAGGAGATACTATAAAAAATAAAAATATACAATAATTATGTATATGCTGTAAATATATTATGAATTCATCATTATTTTATCATTTCATAGATTTATTAAAATTCATAAGGTTTTCAAGAATATAATATATATATATATATATATATATATATATATATATATATATATATATATTATATAATATTAATTTAATACCCCCTTATAGCACCATTTTTACTATTCATTAAAAGTATATACATACATATATAATTATATTATAATATATTAATATATACATAATAATACTCAAATATAAGTAATTAAAAAAAAAAGAAGAAATTATTAGTATATATAAAAAATAAATACATTAGTATAATTAAAAATAGTCATGACATATATTATAAAAAAAAATTTATAATAATATATAATATATATAATATTATTTTTATATATTCCTACATATATTATATATATATATTATATATATATTAATATAATATATATTATAATTAATGTAGTTGCTTATGCTTTTATATTTTTTAAGTATATTTATTATAAATAACCCTAATAATATTTAATATGTATATTGTAAAATATTAAACAATAATAACTATATATAAATTATATATATCACTATAATGTTATATTATATATTATATGTATGTATAAAAAAAAATATTTAAAATATTATATATATGTAGTAAAATTTTATAAAAAAAGAAAAAAAAAAAAAAATTGAAAATTTAATAGAAGAAATAAATTTTTATAAATTTATAATTTTTAAGTATAATTAAAAAAAAAAAAAAATACATTGTTTTTATGTTTAAACATTTAAAAAAAAAAATAAAATAATAATACAAAGAATTAATCATTTGATAAGGTACAAAAAGAAATAAAAAAGAAAAATATATATGGAAATAATTTCAAGCCCATTTAAAATTTTGAAACATTAACGTATTTAATATATATTAAGAATTATATAGAATTATAATTTTATTTTCATCTCATTAATATATTATTTATTTATTTTATTTTTATTTATTTTTTTTTTTCCTTTAAAGTATATTTTTTAAAAATGGCAACAAGATTTAAGAAGAACAGGAAAAAGAGAGGTCATGTTTCAGCTGGTCATGGTCGTGTGGGTAAACACAGAAAACATCCCGGTGGACGAGGAAAAGCTGGAGGTTTACATCACATGAGAATTAATTTTGATAAATATCATCCAGGTTATTTTGGAAAGGTAATATAAATAATAATAATAATAATATATATAAATATATGTATATTAAAATATAATATTTATAAAATAAATTATAATTCTTACAAAAAACATATTGTGTATCCATTACACAATAATATTATATATATATATATATATTATATTTATATGGTTATAATTAATATATTTTTTATTTTTTTCATTTTTATAGGTTGGTATGAGACATTTAAATTTATTAAAAAATAGAACCTACTGCCCAACCATCAATGTAGATAAATTATGGGGACTTTTACCAGAAGAAAAGAAAAAAGAATTTTCTGCAAATAAAGATATTGCCCCTGTTATTGATGTAACAAGAAAAGGATATTTTAAAGTTTTAGGAAATGGTAAATTAAAACACAATCAACCAATTGTAGTAAAAGCAAGATACTTTTCATCAGTTGCTGAGAAAAAAATTAAAGCCGTTGGAGGTCAATGTATATTAGTTGCTTAAACATATATACATAAATATATATATATTTATATATTAATTAAAATTATTTATAAATTAGTATATTTTTGTATGTATATAAATTACAATTTATAATATTAATATATATATATATATATATATATTTATTTATTATTATGCATTGTATTTATATATATTTATATTTTTTACATATTTTATAAAATTATGTTTTTATCTTTTTTTTTCCTTTTTTTTTTTTTTTTTTTTTAAATTACACTATACATTGTATAATTGTTCAATGGGGACTTATAATGCTCATTCATTTTATTATTAAGAATAAAGAGGATACTAATTTTTTAATATATTTTAAATGAAAATGTTGAGAATATATACATGTAATATGAAATTTATATATAATATATATATCACCCCGATTTTATAAGGCTTATAATTATAGAAATGTGTTGTTCTATTAATGGTTGTAACTATATAAATATATAATTAAATAAATATATATATATATATATATATATTATTATTGTGTAATAGTTCAAAAGATGTAATATATTCTTATCGTAATATATATATATATATATATATATATATATATATAATATTTAATATATAATAATATATATTTTGTGTTAATATTCGCATATAATATCATCCCTTTTTTTTTTCGTCTTTTTATGTGTTCTTCATATTATTTTTGATAAAATATATATACCAAATATCAACATACATTTATAATTATAATAAAATATTTATACATATATATATGTGTATTATTTAAATAATTTCATGTCTCTTATACTTTTCCTATCAAAATTTATGCACACATTTTTACTTTTTATATTGTCTTCTATTATCTCTTGTTCTGTTATTTTTGAAAATTTTTCTGGGACAGAAAGGAAAGAAATATCACATTTCTTAGGTAGGAGAAATAAAACCAGCGTTATAAAATTAATTAGTAAAAGAATATACAAAAATGTATTATTTGAGTATAATGGTCTATAAAATAATAAAATATATAAATTAATAAATATATAAATATAAATAGATAAATAAATAAATAAATATATATATATATATTACTTTTTTTTTATACCCAATAAATCTTATCTTTTTCAAAGTGAGATCAAATAGAAATGTAGCATATGTAAAACTCGAATAAGTATAGAATATTTTCTAGAAAGGAAAGTATATATATTTTAAAATATATCAATTGATTAAAAAAATATAACAAGAAAATATTTTTAGAAATATATATGAATGTATAACATATGTATTATTCAAAATGAATATTTTATTTATTTATTTTAATACGGTTGAGAATAATGATATTCCTAAAGAAATGAAAATAAAAAGACATATATTCAAAATAAGAGAATTAAGATATGTGTTCCTTTTTTCTAATACAAATATGAATCCTAGGCTTAACTATAAGAAGATGAAAATATATATATATATATATATATATATATATATATATATATATATATATATATATTACAAGAATACTGTTAATGCATACACTCAAAGAATGAATTTTAATTAGTTATAAAATAAGTAGTTCATCAATATATGCATATATTG
>LT969555.1:753430-765930 GCA_900097035.1 Plasmodium blacklocki (nom. inval.)
ATTTTCTCGGAAATAATATTTATATATATATATATATATATATATATATATATATATATATTTATTTATTTATATAATATAATATTCCAACCATCCATCTTATTTAATTTTTAATTTTTTCACACATATATTTAAAATAAAATGCTTATACACATTTGTATTTTATTATTCCATTTTTGAGCTATTTTTTTTTTTTTTAAACGTTCAAGGTACATTTCATAAAATAGTATATCTCTTATAAGTATTCTCAATACAACTTTTATCTTATTATTTATTTTTTTTTTTTTTTTTTGTTGTCATTTTATTTAAATTTCAATTAAATAATATGTTTCAATTTTTTTTTTTTTTTTTTATAACACAATTGTAATATGCATGTATATTGTAGATATTTTTCTTTTTCTTTTCTTTTCTTTTTCTTTTTTTTTTTTTTTATATTTTTTATTTATTTCTTTTTTTTTTCCTTATATAATATAAAAACATTTTTATAATATTTTACACAGTTGATGGTATTTTTTTTTTTAGTTTCATTTAAGACATATGTATGCAGAAATCGAAATTAAAATACATTTAAAAGAAAAGAAAAATCCACAGGAAAAAAAAAGGATATAAAGAATTGAAAAAAAAAAAAAAAAAAAAAAAATTACATCAAAAAAAAAAGAAAAAAAGGAAGGAAAAGAAAGAAAAGAAAATAATTACAATGTATATTTTTATTTTGCACCTTTGAATATGTATTCCTTTCATTAACAGATTTAAAATACAATAAAACAAAAATGAAAATATATCTGTTTCAAATTAATATATAAAATATATAATATTATATTATCACATATGTATATATATATATATATATATATATATATATATATATATATATATTTATTTATTTATTTATTTTAATATTTATTTATTATTTTTTTAAATTAAAAATATAAAGATTCTTCAAATAATTTTATCCTCTTATTACTGACATATATTTTGCATTTTTTTTTTTTTTTTTTTTCTCTTATAAGAAATATCAATGAACACATCCACAATATATAATAAATATAAATGACACTTTTAAGATAATTTCTTTATTTTTTTTTTCTTTTTTTTTTTTATTCGTTTATTTTAATATTATATGCAAAATGACTAAAATTGCCTTAATAGGTAGTGGTCAAATCGGAGCAATTGTTGGAGAATTGTGCTTGATGGAAAATTTTGGAGACCTTGTTTTATATGATGTAGTCCCAGGTATACCACAAGGAAAGGCTTTAGATTTAAAACATTTTAGTACCATATTAGGAGTGAATAAAAACATTCTTGGTACTAATCAGATCGAAGATATTAAGGATGCAGATATAATAGTGATTACGGCAGGTGTACAAAGAAAAGAAGGAATGACTAGAGAAGATTTGATAGAGGTCAATGGAAAAATAATGAAAAGTGTAGCTGAATCAGTTAAATTACATTGTTCCAAAGCTTTTGTTATTTGTGTTAGTAACCCACTTGATATTATGGTAAATGTTTTTCATAAGTTTAGTAATTTACCTCATGAAAAAATATGTGGTATGGCAGGTATATTAGATACTTCTAGATATCGTTCATTAATTGCAGATAAATTAAAAGTATCAGCTGAAGACGTTAATGCTGTTATTTTAGGAGGACATGGTGACTTAATGGTACCCTTACAAAGATATACATCTGTAAATGGTGTTCCTTTATCTGAATTTGTAAAGAAAAATATGATTAGCCAAAATGAAATACAAGAAATAATTCATAAAACTAGAAATATGGGTTCTGAAATTATTAAACTAGCTAAAGCATCTGCTGCATTTGCCCCGGCTGCTGCTATTACAAAAATGATTAAATCATATTTGTATAATCAAAATAATTTATTTACATGTGCTGTTTATTTAAATGGACATTATAACTGTTCTAATTTATTTGTTGGATCTACTGCTAAAATTGATAATAAGGGTGCACATCCAGTTGAATTCCCTTTAACAAAGGAGGAACAAGATCTTTACACGGAATCGATAGCTAGCGTTAAAAGCAACACACAAAAGGCTTTTAACTTAATTAAATAAGACCTCTTAATAAATAAACATAAATAATAAATAAATAAATATATATATATATATATATATATATATATATATATATATATAATATATTCCTGTTAATTTTTTTCTTAATGTTTTCCTATTTATATCACTATAAATCATCTTTCCTATATCTCATCATTTAATTATCTATCTATCTATATATATATATATATATATATATATATATGTGTATACATTAACTAGAGAATTTTTTATATTCTATTTTTATTCATATTATTCATTAAGCATATAAATATAAATATAAATATATATATATATAATAATAATAATTAACAAATTGTCATTCGAAAAGTTCATTTGATAAGAAAAAGTAGAAGAAATAAAACAAAAAAAAAAAAAAAAAAAAAAAAAAAAAAAAAAAAAAAAATTAATAATAAATAATAAATAATAAATAATAATTATATAATTAATTAAATATATATATATGTATATGTTTTATTTTATTAAAAAAAGTAAAAATATCTTTGTTTTAACATTTGAAAACTATTAAGCTAGCTAAGGAACCGCTTAGCAATAAAGTAATAAAAATGGCAAATATAATTTTTAATTTCTTATCGTTCCTATAAATTGACAAAAAATAAAATATAGGAGAACAAAAAATTATTACATATATATATATATATATATATATATATATATGTATTTCGTTATATATTTATTTATGTTATATTTTTACCCATGAAAAGTATCGCTTTTAAAAATGTAAGGGTAACTAACACCTGCTAGTATACCTCCAACATTACCAAGTACATTTCCTAAAAAGAAAACAAAATGTTATTTATTTTATATAGAAATAAAAGTACGTCATTTTTTGATAATTATGTATACGGCAAGGATATATATATATATATATATATATATATATATATAAATCCTTTTATTTAAATATGTGCGTATTTGTATATTAAAATTTATTACCATTGTAGGAAAATATGGAAATCATTAAATATAATGATAGAAAAGAAAATCTATAAGGCGAAAAAGAGAGGAATAATATAGTGTTAATTGATATAAATAAATAGACACCTGTACATATATATATATATATTACATGAAATTTCCAAATACGCTTAGTTTATCAATAAGCTCATAATAGTGAACTATAATATCTTGTAAAAATAATCCAATAAAACCAGACAATATGGGACTTATACCCATTTGTACCTATATATATAATAAAATACATACATAAATACATTAATTTGGTATATTTTTTTTTTATAAAACTTTCTTTATTTTTTTATATATGTTCTACTTTCATTATATTTTTCATAGTTCCTTACATCTAAACATTTCGAAGTAGCACATGTTAGTAAATTTCCACAAGCTACACTCAATATCATAATAATTATGTATTCTGCTTTTCCATAACTATTTAATAAAATATATATAAAAAAAATTAAAATGGGTTTACACCAATGAAATTTATATGTGCATAAGGCTAACAAAATTTTCGTTCACAACTATAATATATATATATGTATATTTGTTTCTTTTTTCTTTTTACTTTTTTTCAATTATTGTTCCTATGTTCATTAAATAATACGTGTTAATCTAAAATAGGAAGAAATAGAAAAAACAAAATAATAATAAATTATATATATATATATATATATATATATATATATATTCATATATATTCTTTTCATATACATGTGCTATAATTTATTTTTTGTAGTACTAGGACATTCCATATATTTGAATGAAGAAAGGTGGCAGTTACTAATTTATAATATTGGTAATTATTTGAAATGGCAAATCGATTTATACCAATTTTTTTGAGCACATCTCTATATATAAAAAAAAATAAAAATTAAATTAAAAGGAAAACTTATTAAAATATAAGAATTGTAATGAAATAATACACATACGCAATAAAGAAAAAAAGAATAGAAATTGAACATTGAGATTTAATCATTATGCATATGTACATACAATTTAGTTGTATATATATATATATATATATATATATATAGTCTTAATGTTTTTCTTTTTT
Organism: Plasmodium blacklocki (nom. inval.); assembly: GCA_900097035.1. Taxonomy (NCBI): domain Eukaryota; phylum Apicomplexa; class Aconoidasida; order Haemosporida; family Plasmodiidae; genus Plasmodium; species Plasmodium blacklocki (nom. inval.). The sequence goes on from LT969555.1 coordinate 757,535, forward strand.
ATATCTCTTTTTACTCATTTATGAATAGGGGACTACTAAAATTAAAAAAGATTATATCTATAACAACAAAGAGAAATATTAACAGCAAAGAAAAGAAAAAAGTAATTGAATATAGATCAAAAGAAGGAAATAAGATTTGTATAAATTTTATATCTCTCTTGAATGTGTTATTGAAACTTGTGGTGTATTTATTGATTAATAAATTTGAATCATGGGAATAATCATTATTAAAATTATTACTAGCTCTCGTCCTAAAACTCATTTTTATAAATTATATGTTATGATAAAAGGAGATAATGAAAAAGAAAATATATAAAAACATGAAATGGATATGAATACACAAAAAAAAAAAAAAAAAAAAAAAAAAATTATATATGTTATGAATACATATATGATGTTAAAAGTTGTATTTACAAAATGAATATTAAAAACATACAATTTTCAAAATAATTTAAAAATTGGTTATTTAATATACAAAATGATCTATCGAAATAAATATTATTTTTCCAAAAATAAATATTTATATATATTATGTATATATAAATATTTATATATATGTACACATACCATATTTTTATTAATAATACATTTCATATATATATTTTTTTTCTTTTGTCATTTTTCTTTTTTGACTCATCCAAAAGTCCCTATTAAAACTATATACATAAAATTGAGCAACACGAGAAAAAAAAGAAAAAAATATAGTTATATATATAATAATATATGTATAACCTTATTTATATTAAAATTATTTATATATTTACTGCCATTTTAAAAAAAAATTTATATTTAATTTATATGTTGAGTGTGCATAAGGAACGAAATTAACTATATATATATATATATAATATATATATGAATATATTCAATATATATTCTTTCTGTTTTTTTTTAAGAGTATAAAAAATATATATATATATATATATATATATTGTATAATATTGTTTGCATATAAAATATATATTTTATATTTAAGAACAACGTATCTTTACATTTAAAAATTTTTTTTTGTTATCTTTTTATTAATATATATATATGGATGGTATATATTTCATTTGCTTATATATTTTAATTTTTTTTTTTTTTTTTTTTTTTGTTCTTTATTTGACAAAAGGAAAGGTATAATATGAGTGAAAGTAAAATTTCTAAAACTAGTTTGTTACTTTTATTTAATGAAATTGTTAAGATAAATATAGAATTGTTACGAAATAAGGATATTGATTTAAGTAGTGTCAGCAGTAATGATAATTATTATGAAGATGAGGAAAATGAAAAAAGACTACCTTTTTATGATGATGAGAAGGAAGAAAATGATTCAAGGGAACAAATTAAGAAAAATGAAAAAATAGATAAAAATATAAAAAAAGAAAAAAAAAAGTTGAGCGAAAAAGATATTAATAATAATATAAATGAAAATATAATTGAAAAAATGAATAATAATAAAATGAATAATAATAAAATAAATAATAATGATATTATATATAGTAATGGAAAAAATAATATGAATAGTGATATACATACGAAAATAAAAAACAATGAAAGAGATCATATAAATATGGTATCAAGCAAATTAAAAGATATAGGGAAATGTATAGGTATGAAATTAATAGAAAGGATGCTAATATATAAAAATGAATTTTATGATGTTAAGGATATTTTAAAATTGATTTCAAAAGATATTTGGTATATTTTATTTAATAAAAATTCAGATAAAATACAAACACAAAAAAAAGGTGTCTATATAATTAATGAAAGTGATATAGGTTTTTATTTACAGCATTTATTAATAGACAATGAAACAAATCAAAAAAATAATTTTATTCATTACTTTTTAATTTTAATTATTGGCATTATTAAAGGCATATTAAAGAGATTCAAAATTAAAGCATACGTGACATATGAGTTAAATTATCCCCAGTGTAAGTTTACTGAATAAGAAAAAAAAGTGATAATCTTATATATATATATATATTATATTATATTTTATTTATTTATTTTATTTATAGGTTCTTTTCAAATAAATATAAATGACGAATAAATAGTGTCATAAAAATTATTATCATATAATATGAAAACAAATTAACAATTTAATGAAATAACAAATAAACAAAATTGAAAAATAAAAATATCAAACGGTTAAATATGTACATATATATATATATATATATGTATACATTTTTTAATTAATTTTTTAATATATATTTTTTTGATATATTTTTTAAATATAATTTATCATTCCATTTAACACATTTTTTTTTATTACGATTTTATTAGTTTTTTCATCAATATATTCATATTTACTTAAACCATGACAATTTTTATGAAATAAAAACTTCCTTTCTTTCTCATAATGATTATAAAAAGGATTATTTTCTTTGCTTATCATATCTTTTGAATATTCGGTAAGAGTATTTTTAAATAATTCTGTTTTGTTCTCATGTAACAATAATTTCTCATCACAGTCGACAAATATTTGTTGTTGTTTTATTAAAGGTTCTTTATAATTTACTTTAATTTTTTTTTTTTTATGATAGTTTTTTATTATATTTTCAGTTTTTGCACAAGAAAGAAATAAATAAAAATCTTTATTTTTAATAGGATATTTTTTATGATTCTGTGACATAATATCTTTGTGATTTATAAATTTTGTTTCTTCTTCTATCTTATTTTGATAATAATTTGTTTGTGCCTCATTAAATAGAAGTAAGGTACTTATATCTTTTTTTTGTTGTTCTTTTGTTTTATTTATATAATTAAAATTATATGAACATTTTTTTTCCAAAAAGGTTTTAATAAAATTAATTTTTTTGTCTATACTATCTAGAGATAAATAGCTAGTCTTGTCAATGTATAAATATTTTGCATTCAATTTAGACATGTGTCTTTTTTTCAGTTCAATAAATGCACTCAATTGTTTATCCTTATTATAATCATTATTATCATTATTATCATTATTATTATCATTATTATAATCATTATTATTATTATTATTATTATTATTATCATTATTATCATTATTATTATTATGACTGTTCGAAACCTGCAATTTTTTAACATGCAAATATTCCTTCGGTGATAATATATCTATATATATACTGTCATTATTGCGAATATATATATCAAACATATATGGTTTTTTTTGTTTTAAAATTTCAAAATTTTCAACATTCAAATAATTTAATATATTTACTATTTCATCATGAATATATATAAAACTTTTTTTCTGAATATAATCCATATGTTTCGATATCATAGTGTTAATAGATAAAGGAAATCTTTTTATAAAATCTTGCTTTTCTAAAACTAAACTAAAACATATTTTATTTAATATATTTGTTTTCTTCTTATTTTCAATATTGTCTATTTTTATTAGCTTATTAAAAAACATCTCAATAAACTCATAGTCATAAATATTATTCATTATCATCCCTTCGGTAAAAATTACCAATTGTTTTGCTGTAAATATTGGAAACAATTCTTTTCCTTTTTCCAAACACAACTTATAAAAATGACAATTTTTGTAATTAAGTTTTGATAAATTATGAACAATCAAGCTTAAATTTAAAACGGACATGCTTTCCATTCTTCTAGAAAGAATATCACATAATGTGTCACATAATTCATCATTTTTTATTTTTAATTTCCCAAGGGTATATATAATATTCGTTATGAGAATATCGTTTAATCCTTTTGCATTTCTAAAAAATATATAAAATAAATAAATATATATATATATATATAGGTATATTTTACCACATAATAGTTATATAACTAGATATATTAAAAAAAAAAAAAAAAAAAAAAAAAAAGGTATTACTCTCTTAATAACATATATAATAATATAATAAAATGGAATAAAGTTGTATATATAAAATTTTAATAATACAAGAGATATGTATTTATATATTATTATTAAATGTGAATATATACATCCTTATACCTTAACCTTTTTTTTTTTTTTTTTGTTTACCTTAAGAATAAATTCAAACAAACATTTATAAACTGGTCATTAAAATAATAATTCTTGGAAAGCGAATAAAATGACATGGATAAAGAAAGAATGTTAAATTCTTTTTGTCTATACTGAAACACATTCGTCAAATATTTGTATATGAATTTATAATAGCTAATATTAAACTTGATATTACTTAAAATGTATAAATACAATGATACATATTTTATATCAATATTTTTAATATTTTTTTTTATTTTAAAATGAAGTTTATAAAATATTTGTATGGGTATCAAATTCATTTTGAAATAATAATATAATATTAAGATTAAAATATTTGGGTTTTCAAAGAGCATTTTTCTTTTACTTATAATATAAACTATAGTTCTTAATATTTTCATATATGTATTTTTATATTCATCATATTTATTATTTATATTTTTTAGAGCAGATATATCATTGATTATTATTTTATTTTTTTTTGTATCATTAATGTTTATTTTATGTTTACACGATGAATAGGAATCATCTTGAGTACTTACTTTATTGTCATTTTTATCAATAGGAGTATTAGTTGTAGTATTTTTATTTATATTATTTAATTGTATATCTTTATAATATAGTAAATCATTTTTTTTTATTTTAAAATTGTTTCTACTTAAGAAATATAAAAGTGACAATATATCTAAATAATTTAAATTTCCAGGATTTAACAATATATATTTCGAAATATATAACAAATAAGAATTAGATATGGTAAATAAAGTTGAATATGAATATAATATATAACATAATGTACTATTATTCATATTATTTGTATATACATTTAGCATATTAATTTGTTTACTTTTATTTTTTTTTTTATTTTTATTAAGTAATTCAATTGTATATTCATAACTATCTTTATTATTATTATTATTATTATTATTATTGTTGTTGTTGTTGTTATTTTCATTTCTTAGTAATTTATTTAGCTTGGTAGTTTTATAAACCTTGATATTATTACATACAGCTCGTAATACATTTTTAAAATAGGTATATTTATTTAATTTTATATTTCTATAACTTAATGCCACAGATAATAATAAAGAAGGAGATGATGCATTTTGAATATTCTCATTAATGTGTATAAATAATTTATTTATGATATCTATATTTTTTAAAATATTAAATGAAATTTTCGACTTGCTTAAATTCTGTAATTCATAGATGAAGACACTTAGTTTTGCTTTATCTTTTATTTTTTCATATTCATTCAATTTTTTAAGACATAAAACTAAAATATGTTCACTTTCTTTATGTATATAACATTTTGTATAATGCGAAAATATTTTATTACTATTTAATTCTTTATCTATAATTAATTTATCATTAAAAAAAGGAGTGATATTATTATTAGTATCTACCTCATTTTCATCCCTCTTTGTTAATAAGTTGCGCACATGTATTTTATTTTTTTCAAAAGTATAATATATTTTCTTATTTTTGTCTATACATATGGGTCTTTGCAATTGGTTTATTGTACTGAATTTTTTTAACAGAAGAAAATAATTATTGTATGGATACAGAAAAAAAATATTTGTATAGACTTTGTTACAATTATCCAAGTATAAACCTAATTTTTTAATATGCATTTTTTTCTTTTTTTTCTTTTTTTTTCTGTTTTTCTATGACATTTTTTCTTATATTTTTCTTATGTAACGCTCTAAAAACCTTTTGATATAATAATTTGTATCATCATTGAAATAAATGAGTTCAAAGGAAATAAAAAGAAAACTTTTTTTTAATATAAATAATATGTGGAAAAAGTTAAATTGTTAAAAACAAATATGAAAAATGGTACTTTTATTTTTTCTGTAATTAAAATGGTAATAAAAAAATAAATGAAAAGAGAGAAAGAAAAAAAAAATAAAATTATTAATTATATTAAATCTAATCTATAAATGAATCACATAAAATATATACATATATATATATATAATAATTATTAGTTATAAATATGTGTTATATTAAATGTTCTTATGAATTAATAAAATATGGAGAAAAAAAAAAAAATAATAAATAAAAATAAATAAATAAATCCCAATACCATTAAATCTGGAAAATGCTTCATTATATGTTTATTTATTATTAATTTTTTCTTTTGTACATATTAAAAATGGGAAGCTTTATATATTTTTTTTTTATTTTTTTTTTTGTATGATCGATCTATATATATATATATATAATATACATTATAAATAGTATTTATAACATATGTAAGGAGAAAATATCATATATTGATAAAATATTTTGGGTTAACTATATATATATATATATTTTTTTTTTTATATTTATTCTTTATTTTTTTATTTAATTATGTTACAATACAAATATATATGTGTGTATAGTAAAATTCATTTAAAAATTTGTATTTGAAAAAAAGAAAAGAAAATATAAGAAAAGAATTAACTATAATAAAAATATATAATAATACAATTTTATCATTTCAAAGGAAATGGTGTATACATTTTTTTCTTTTTCGTATAAAAAAATGTATCATTTGTATTTTTAAATAGGTCTTTTTTACTTTTTTTCTTTTTATACTATTTTTATGAAATAAGAAAATATATATAATAAATCATATAATAATAATAATTTGATAAAATGAAATCTCGAATTAGGCAAAATGAATGGTGTCAATTATGATATAAAATTCAATGAATGTTTAAGTATATTTTTCCCTCAAAATATACAAACAATTAATACAGATCCAAAATATTATTTATATGGTTTTTCAAATGATAACATATATATTATTGTCCACATTACAGATAAATATGTAATCTTATATATGATTAAAAAGGAATAATTTTTTTAAATATAATATATATATAAATAAATAAATATAAATATAAATAAATAAATATATATATATATGTATGTATGTATGTATGCAATTTTTTTTTTTTCTTCATTTTTTATTTTATCTTTTCAGATATTTTAAAATGAATATGTATAAAATAATGTGTACACTATTTTTTTTATATTTTTAATTTCCGTTGTACTATTTTAATGATCCTTTGCATTATATAATATTGTTTTTGTTTTATTTTGTTTCATTTTGTTTCATTTTGTTTCATTTTGTTTCATTTTGTTTCATTTTATTTTTTACATATTTTTTTTTTTTTTTTTTTTTTTTTCACCCCTTTATATAGATAGAAAACTTTAGATTAAAAAAGAAACATGAAAAATATTCAGAATGGAAGAATTTCAGAATTGTAGGTGAACTTGCTTTTATTGAAAATCTCAATGAATTAAATAAAAATATGTGCACTACAAAAAATGAAGACAATAATAAAGTGAATTATCTCTATCTCATTTATTATAATAATATACCTATATTTAAAAAAAAAAGTGGAAAAGAACAAAATATAAGTGCGCTATTTATTTTATATGATGTGAAAAAATATGTGTATAATATGGTTCATGATCACGTAAATACATTAGTCCTAGAAGCTTTTAGAAGAGAAGATATAATAAAGAACTTAAAAGTAGAAGAAAAACAAAAACAAAATAATAATGATAATAATAAAGAATGTAATAATGAAAAAGATAAAAATGAACAAACCAAATTTACAGATATATATTATACAAATAGTAAGAGTGATAAAGATATAGACATAAATAATATGAAAGATTGTGATGATAATAATAAAAATAGTAGTTTATTTATTGATCCTTTTGAGAGTGATTCATATGAAAAGAATAATTTTTGTAATGAAAAATGTGGTTTCAAAAATGTCGATAAATCAAAAAAAGATAAAGAACATATATATTCTGAAAATATTACTCCTAGTAATAATAATAATAATAATAATAATAATAAAGGAAATGATTGTGATAAGGAACGATTAGATAAATATAATAAAGATAAAGAAAATAAATTAAAATTAAATGATAAGGATGAATTTATTTCTTACAATTTTATTGAAGATAAATCAACTGAACCCTTTCATATGAATCAAATAATTCATTTAATTAATAAAAAATGTATATTTACTAAATGTTTAGAAAATTATGAAAATAGATATTTTGTAATGAAAAAAGAAGAGATTTTAAAAAAAAAGAAAAAACAAAAAAAAAAGTCTATATTTTCATATATTGTATCAATCATATTATTTTTTACATATATCATATCACTTATAAATAGTTGTTTATATTATGTAATATCTACAGCAAAATTGTTCAGTGAATATATATTTTCAAAAAAAAAAATTAATACATTTATATTAATAAAACAAAAATTTATATTCCATTCTGAATGGCATAATATATTCCGCAGCTTCATGAAAAATAAACAAAACCCATCTGAATATTATAAATATAGAGAAATTTTATTAATTCGTATTATCAATTTAATAATCGATATTTTCTTGGGATTTATGATATTTTTCTTACTTTA
>LT969555.1:776399-821399 GCA_900097035.1 Plasmodium blacklocki (nom. inval.)
TAATAAACGAATCTTATATATAAATAAAATATACGTATAAATATCTTTTATATATTTATTATTTATTCGGAACAACTTTATGGGAAGTTTTGAATATTTATATTTTTTATAAATTGGTAAATAATAACTATCCTTTTTCATTAAGAAATAATTAAAAATTTTTCTCTCTCTCTCATTCTTTCTTTCTTTATTTTCTTTTTTTTTTTTCTTTTTTTTTTTTATGAATTCTTTTTCCATATTGTTAAAATATAATATTCTAATAATAGAAATGTGAATTTCAAAAACATTTATTTGTCGAATTTCTATGCTCAAAAGAAAGAAGAAAAAAACAAATTAATTAAATGAATATACACATATATATGTATTAACATCAGATAATATATAAAGAGATGCAAAACATAGAGATTAATAAGAAGAAAGAAGAGAACGACAAAGATCGCAAAACCATTGAATCAGGTAACAAATTAATTATAAAAAAAAAAAAAAAAAAAAAAACAATAAATATATAAATAATAAATGTGATACAAGGATATTGTGAATATATATATATATATATATGTAGATTACATAATATTTTTTTAGAGATTATTATTATTATTATTATTATTTATTTATTTTTTTTTGTAGGGCGAAAAGTTTGTATTAATTCGAAAAAGAGGAATTATGAAGAGTTAAAAGAAAATACAAGTTGGGAAAGCAAAAAAATATAATTCATATTAAATAAATATATATATATATGTGTGTTATTAGTATATAACTATATATATATATATATATATATATATATATATACAATTATTCATTTTATTTTTGTAGGTATAAAAAGTGTGTTAGCGTTTGTTCCACGAGTGGTTCAATTAAATGAAAAGAAAAATAAGTAAAAATTAAAATAATGGTAAATGTACTTATTTATTTTACCTTGGTGGTTGTAATTTTTTTTCATATTAAAACGCTAGGTTTCAAAAAAAATTCAGTAATAAAACAATATAAATTATTTTCTTTTTTAACATGTTATAAAGACATTTCTATAAAAAACAGAATGAGAAAAAGTAGGAATCATAAACTTTGTAGTAACATATTAAATTATAATATATATATGCCAAATAATATGAAGGTATCTAATATAAATTTAAAGAACAATGTATTTCAAATTATTAATTTCCCTTTATCAACATATAATATAATATCAATTGACTACGGTTATAACTTTATGGGTAAGTTAACATAATATTAAAAGAGGGAAACGAGTATATATATATATATATATATGTATGTATGTACATTTAAACTTTTTATTATTTTTTTTATTTTATTTTTCTCTTATACATATTTACTAATATTTTAGGCCTTTGTATTTTGTGTAAGAATAAATATATATATGAAAAGGTTTTTTCAAGACATAAGAATATATTATACAAGAAACAATTTGAGCTTCCCATAAAGGAGAATGTTCATTTATTTTATGTTGTTAATTTTCAAAACTATATTTACAACTTTTTTTCATTCTTTCATTATCTCTTTGAATTTATTTACAATACTAACCTTCTTGTAATCATTGGTTCAAATGGGTAAAGAATAAAAACAAATGAAAAGATAATATAATAATAATTATTATTATAAGAAGAATATGACCAATAATATACATATATACATATATATATATATATATATTAATATTTTATGTTGTATGTTTTTTTGAAATAATGTTACATTTTTAGATCTCATATGGATGAAATGGTAAGCGATATGGGAAAACATATCTGCCTTCTTATGAATGAGAAGAGATCGATACCTTCTAATAATCTTTCCTTTGATGTATATGATGAATCAATAACCTTTAAAAATGACATTATGTATATAAAAAGTACAAAGGATTATATAGAAAAATATAATTTCGCCATGAATGAAAATAGTATAGAACGAAATGGAGAAAATGAGGAAGACAATACTTTTAATTTTTCTTTAAAAAATGTGGTTACAAAAGTAAAAGACCATAATAATACCTTGTTTTCAAAATTTTATAATAAAAATTATAAAAATAGAAAGGATAGTATATCAGCTTGTTATTTGTTAAATTATTTTTTAAAATATTATGACAACAATAAGAATGAATTCTTTTTACCATCAAAAAATGTTCAATATATGTATCACATAAAAGGGAAAAAATATATATAAAATGAGAAATTTTTTAATTAAATTCGTTTTATTTGTTTATATGTTTATAAATTTTTTATATTTATTTTTTGTTATATTTTATAATTGAATTATTTTAAATGTATAATTATACAACAAAGTTAAAAGTTAATTGATATAATAATATATATATGTAATATTATATATATGATTTATTTAATTTTATTTTAATTTTTTTTTTTTTTTTGTTATATATGTGCCTTGGTATTTTTTTTGAGTTCATTTTTATCCATAAAAATGAATTAATTTTATCTTATTTTTTTATATTTTTATAAAAACATAAATGAGAATTAATATGAATCTTTTTAAATAGGAATTTATAAAATATATATAATATATTTTTAATATTCAATTTTTTTTTTTTTTTTAAATGTATAATTATTATATATATATTTATATTATTATAGGTTTATATAATAATAATATTTATATATATAATATTATATTATATATGCATAATAAATATGTAAATATGTTTTATAAAATAATATGTATTTTTTTTTTTTCCTTCACAATATATTAAACATATAAAAAAAAAAATAAAAAACGTGATTCAACCTTTTATATACAAATGAAGGAGAAAAGGGAAAAAAAATAAGAGTTTATTTTATTAATATTTTCTAAAGAGGAAGAAGAAATATCAAGAAAAAATTAATAAAAAAAGAAGAACAACAAGTAATAAAATAAAACAAAACTATAAAAAAGAAAGAGAGAAAGAAGGAAAAAAAAAAAAAAAAAAAAAAACAACAAGATAGAAGAAAATTAAAAATATAAAAAAATATAAAAATATATAAAAAGCATGGTTGAAATTAACGAAATTGAATTCATTGAAGAAACAGAATATTTTAAATTTCAACATGGAGCATGTTTTTGCATGTTAGATAATGAAAAAAAAGAAAATAGAAGTGTCGATAATTTACAAGAGAAAATTTTTAAAAACAATTTCATTATTAGTAATGTAAAACAGAAAGGTTTGTATTTTTTTAATAAAAGGGTACAAATTTTTTCTTTATTAGATTTTTTATATAAAATTGATAATGATAATAAGAATATACAAATTAAATCATTGCCTTTTGAAGAAAATGTTGTACTTATAGAGAATAATAAAAGTGATGATATAACATTTATATATACAGACATTCAAAACATTTATATATTTGATTATGACAAGGATGAAATTAAATTACACTGTCGTGTGAATATCAAAATAAATAAGTTCAAACATATAGGTATGTAATTTATATGAATGTATAATATATGAATATGTCTTCCACAGTTATGTAATCTAAATGTTTACATAAAATATTGATTCCTTTTAATATAAAACATATGTATTTTTTTTTATATATTAATATTAATGCTTCTTATATTTCACTCACATATATATATATATATTTATATATTTATATTTTTTAGGTAATTTTATGTTTTTAATTTTGAGCGATGATAAGAAGATATACTTTTTAAAAGATAAGGAAATATACGAGTGCCTAGATGTAACCGCACCAATTAACAGCGTTGATGAAAAGAATGGGTTGTTCTTATTCACACATGCAGATAAAGAAATAATAACTGTAAAAGATGAAAATAGAAAGCATACGTATGATTTAAGTTCATTTAGCAAAGATATAGATATTCCATATGAAAATTGTAATATAATATGTGCTAAGATTTTAGAATACGATAAAAAGGAAACCAAATTATTTATAGTTGTGTTATATAATAATGAAGGTGATATAACATGTGTTACATATGATATAAATATAGAAGGGTATGAAATAAAACGTGTGAATTATTCTATGAATGATTTTTTTTTTGAAGAATATAAGAAGGATGAAATATATATAAAAACAATGTATATAAGTGAATGGAAAATATTAGTTTGTCTTTCATCTGAGTCATGTGAAGTTGTTGTATATACACATAATGATAAATTAAGTGAAATGAATAAATCTAATGATATGAAAGTGTTATGTATAAAAGAAGGATATAAAATTAATACGAGAGAATCAGATACTTTTTTTATATCATTATTTATGTATTCAAAATATGTAGATAAAATATATAGAAAAAGTAAATTAGGAAATGTTCCATTTTTAAAAAATCCAGTTGTATTTTTTCTCTTACAACAAAATTTTAAAATTGTAGTGGAATATTTGGATCAATTTAAATTAGAAGATAATATAGATGGAAATATAAATTCTGTCAAAGATGATACAACTGAAAATGATATGAAAGAAGTAAGTCTTTTACCTACGCTTATGAATGATATTATTGAAAATTATAATAAGGAACATCATAAGGATATTTTTAAAATATTCAAAACAAAAAAATGTCCAAATGAACAAAAAGAAATAAAGGAAGAAAAAAATGATCTTAAATCAGGACAAGATAGTTTTTTGAACAATACGAAATTGGATGAATCGAAAAATATATCGACTACCACTACTATAAATAATGATAATAATAATAATAATAATACGAAGAAGGGATATAATTTTTCCTTCAGCATGTTTGGTATTGGTAGTGCAAACAAATCGGGAACATCCAAAAATGTAGTAAGAGAGAAACCTACAACAAAACGTGAGGAATTACAGCCAATTAATAAAATAGAAGAATCAGTTGCTGGATTACAAATTCATGAAAATGATCAATCAAAAAGGATAGGAGAGGTAGAAACAGGAAGGACAGAGAAAATGGAAAAGCATGCTCAAGTTGATAAGGCGAATCAAATCGAAGAAATGGATAATATAAAATATGTGCATAAAATGAAATCCAAAATGAAAAATGAAAATGATAAAAAGGAATTAAAAATATCAGATATATTGTATGAAGATAAACATATAATTATAAACCAAATATCAGGAAAATATAATAAACTTATTAGGAATAGTATGTTTATGTGTGAAGATATTTTAAAATATAAAAATATTAATACAGTTAAAAAGAATAAAATAGCTAAGTTTAATAGACGAAAAGAATATTATTATAATGCAGATAAAAACAAAATAATATTTATAGATGAAGATGATGAAGAAGATAAGAAATCTAAAAAAAACCAAAAGTCTGAATTTCATAGTTATTTTAACCCTATAGATTTGGATATGTATTATCATGAAAAGTTATCAGATGAACATTGTGAAAAGATAATAAAAAAAATTGAAAGAAAACATAAATTTTTATTTAATGATATAAAAAGTATGTTTGTGAATGTAGAAAATGTAAATACAAGTGATTCAAAATATGAAAGTGATAATGAAAATTATAATAACAATAATAGTAATAATTTTGGTAGTAAGCAAGTAAATAAAAATAATATAAACAATACTTTAAATTATTCATTCGAATTAGATATATCCAAAGATGATATGAACAAATTTTATCAAGAATTAGATAAGCATTTTTTAAAAAAGAAATTATTAAAAGTTAAAAATGACTTTTTTGATAAATTAAAAAATTATGATGAATATAATAAAAATATTTTCCAAACATTATTTTATAATATTTATATGAATAATGGATTAAAGACTTGTGAATTATTTATATATTTTATATTAAGAAATATGCAAATACCTAGTTTTCCTTCTTCATTATATATATTACAAAACTATTTTGTTAAATTAATTATTTTAAATATGAAGTTAAGGAATATAGACAATAACAGATTAAATGATTTATGGAATAATAATGATGCGACAAAAAGTATGTTAAATAATAAAAGTCTAATAAACAAATTTGATCAAAATAATAAGAACAAAAATAAAAATAAAAGTAGTTCTATATATTATGAAGGACTAACTAATTTTGATAGTGAATATTCAGCAGATGGTTTTTATGAAGAAGATATATATAAAAAAGTAAGAAATGAAAAAGATGAAGATAAGAAAATGGAATACTTATCAAAAATTATTCCTTTGTTTAAGGATGAATTAAATAAAGAAGAAGAAGTAGCGATATTCAATTTAGTAAATTCTGGTGTAAACTTTTTAAATAGTCAAATATGTACATTCTTTTCTCAAAAATTAATACCTATCATTTATTATAATAATTTGAATTCATTAGATAAAGATATAGGAGTAATGAAAATATTTCTTTCGAATTTTGTGTTAAGTGATGATGATTTAGAAGACGTAACATAATTTTTGGAATAATACAAATGTTTTTTTTTTTTTTTTAAATATTTTTTAAAAATCATTTTGAAATATAAAAATATGTATAATTTTTGTTTTTAATTCATTATTATTTTGTTATTAAAATATTTCATTTTGTTTTCTTTTTTATGGTTTAATTTTTTTTTTTTTTTTTATTGTCTCATAATTATCTTTTTTTTAAGGTTACACCAGTTACAAACATCTTTATATAAACCAAATTTTAAAAAAAAAAAAAAAAGAATATATATGTTTTGTATTAAATAAATTTTGCTTTTTTAACATTTTAAAAACAAAAAAAATATTTATATTTTTTTTTCATAAATAAGAAATATATGGATTGCAATGTATATATTAAGAATGAATACGAACAGGGTGGAAAAAAGAAAAAAAAAAAAGAATGAAATAAATAATAAACAAAATATGTCATAGCTCATAAAATATATATATATATATATATATATATATATATATAATTATATATGATCGTATGTCATATATGTCTATATATATTTATGTAGAAAAATATACATTTTTTAATTTTTTCCCTATTTTTTTTCTATTTTTTTTCGTTTTTTTTTTTGAAACAAAAAAATATCCACATAGTTCATGCATCATTTCCATCGAATTATGAATGTCTTTCTTCGTATCCAAAAATATTTTCTTATACTTTTTATATAATTCAAAATAATGTTTGTATTTCCTCACGTTCTGTTTGTTCCTATAACTGTTTAAGGATTCCAAGGAGAAATAAACAAGTTGAGGATTATCGGAACATAAGCTTAGTATCTTGTCAATTCTTTTAATATTCTAAAAAAAAAAAGGAAAAGAAAATGAAAATATATATGTAAATCATTATTATTGTGCCAATTTTTGGATCACATAAATGATAGAAAATAAAAATTTGTATACATATGTACATAAGGTTTTAAAATAATATAAAATTGACATATATATATATATATATATATATTTATATTTATATTTATATATATTTTTACTGGCAATATATTTTTATTCATAAACATATTTGTTTGGAGAGCCAATACTACACACAACAATTCCGGGACATACATCTTAAATAGTTTCTGTAAAAAAATTGGAACATTTTAAAATTATAAACATATGTGCAGAAAATGATTATACACACATGTATATAAATAAATATAAATATATATATATATATATATATATATATATATATATATATATATATATATATATATGTATGTATGTATGTATTCCTTTTTGAATATACTTGAGCTATCCATATCAATTGGGAAGCAGAATTTTTACTCAACCATGTAGAAATTTTTATTATTATATGATAATTATTTTTTTTCTTATTCTTTTTAACTTGTAATATATTTTTTCTTTTTTTTTTCTTTTTTTTTTTAGAGAGTAAATTTATATATTTTTTGTATTTATCTTTATCTGAATCACTCAAAATATGTTTGTCACATTCATCAGAAGAATAATGGTACATAAGAATACTGTCGGAATTATAATCTCTTTGTTTATTTTTATGTAAGCATTTATTATAAATTTTTTTTAATTTATTATCCTTAATATGTAATAATATATTATTATAATTATATTTTTTAATTTTTTGTGATGATATATAATTAAGGTTATTCATAATTTTTCTTTTTTTATATTTCCTATTGTATAAATTTGTAAATTGAAATGTATCATGTTGCTTACAATTTACAGGTGTATTATTCATACTGCTATTATAATAGTCGAATTCTTTATTTAAATTTTTGTTCAAATAATTTTTTTTTGTATCGTTATCTTTATCTTTATTTTTAATTTTCCTTTTTCTTTTAACAAAATGATCAAATTTATGACCATTTAATATTCGGCAATGTTTTGACAAAATTCTATGATTAAAGAAGCAAGACATATAAGTCATATTTTTGTATTTGTCCTTTGATATTTGTTGTTTATTTTTAATTTTGAATTTTTGGAGTTTCTTTATTTTTTTTGGAAAATTAAATAAATCGGAGCATATAATAATACAAATAGATAAAGTATATTGAATTTGTATACTAAGGATAAGAGCATGTAAATAAAACATATCGTCATTATTTTTGGTATGAGTTCTATAAGATTTATCTGTTTTATGTACAGACACTTTAGGAGATTGTTGTAATTTAAATGGGGAAAAAAATTTCGGATCAGTATCTTGTGATTTATTAAGAGATTGATTGGAATAATAATTATTATTAATTATATTATTAGGTGAATTGAGAGAATGAGAAAATAAATTATCCATTAGAAAAAATTGTGCATTGTTCATTTGGTAGTTATAATTAAATTGTGATGTGACCATATTACAATAATTATATATATCGTTATTTATAATATTACTATTTGTTTTTTTTATTTTATTTTTATCATTTTTTTTAATTTTAATATTTAAATATTTCGAAACTTCAAATATTTGTTGTGATGTATAATAATGCAAGATAGATGCATGATAATAATATGATTTATACAACTTTATTGATAATTTATAAAGTAATAATAAAAGTTTTTGTAAAGAATTCATTTTGAAACTAACCTCCTTTATAAGAACTCTTTCTTTTTTTTTTCTCATAAGAACATGTACATTCCTGTTGTTAAATAATATAAGTTTTACAATATTTTTCTTTTTTAATAAATAAATTACGATTTTGTTATATTTTTTCATCAAGAAGTTAATCCACCTATGGTATAAATAACATTTGTTCATAATATGACAGTTTGTATTTTTTTTTCTTCTTCTTTTAAAATGATGTCTACTGTTAAATTTTTGCATGTTTGTATAGCACTTCAACATATTATTATTATTATTGATATTTTCTTCATATTTATTGAATGTGTTTACATTTGGGATAGACTGAGTTTCTTGATTGGTCATATTCATATTATAACCATTTATGTTTTGGGTATTTTTCATTTTATATTCCTGTGTTATATCTTTATAACTATGTCCTGTTACATCACAACTACTATTAATATTCTCCTTATTGTATATATAAAATGCTTTTGCGTTATTTTCACACCTACCTTTTATTATTTCTTTATTTTGTGTTACATCATTTTGATAAATTTTCCTATTTTTCTTTATATTAAGAGGAAATATCTTTTTAACAATCCTTTCTGCATATTTATATTTATTCATAAATATTAATATATGTATAACATATGATATACATCTGAACTTTAATATACGAAAAAAAAGTTTGTTAGGATAATTTTCAAATAATTTAATCCATTTGAGCAATTCAATCAAAATGGTTTTTAAGTCTAATTTATAGTAAAGGATAGAGAAATAGAAGTTTGCAATTTCCCATGCCATAAATAAAAAATTGTCATCAACTTGTGTAGGAATATCACCATTGTCATTATGAATATGATTATTATGTGATGACATAAGTAAGTCGTTATATTTATTATTATCATTATTATTTTTTATATTATTATTATTTTTTATTTTATTATTTTTATATTTTTTATCTTGTTTATTTCCATGAAGAATTATTGTTTTTTCATTGACATAATGTTCTATCATTTGTATAACAAATATATAATTTTTTTTGATAAATAAATAAATAGTATTATACGAACAATGCAAATAAAATTTACAATTAATTGCTATTTGAATATATTGTAAATATACTTGACTTTTATTTAACCATATCGATGAAATATTATATTTCATAATTTTATTAAAAATATGATTTTCTTTAAACTTTTGTTTCATTAATTTCATATAAATAACTAAATTTAAATATTTCTTTTCATATTCCTCATGCCATTGTATATCATATATTTTCAATTTCTTTTTTAACATTTTTATCCAATAAGTAGAATCTTTTTCTTCATTTATATCATCATAATGATCATTACTTAAAACTAAACTATTCATGGTTTCTATATTATTTTCATATGATCTATTTAAATAAGGTGATTCATTAATATTATAATTTTCTTTTAAGAACAAATTATTTACAATATTAGGTTCATGTTGTAAATGTAAAAATGATGGAATATCTTCAATTGCAACAAATACTTTACATATACATTCTATGGAAGATAAATAATATAATGTAAGAGTATCATATAAAAGATCTTTTTTTTCTAACTTGAGAAATATTGTATTTTTTAAATTATTTTCATGTTTAAGGGAAAAATATTTTGGAAAATAACAGTATGATAATAAAGAATTAATATCTGATGAATTCTTTTTATCATCCCATTGATTTATATATGAATATATATCATTAAAATATTTGTTATGTGGAAAATCAATTTTATCATCCATATAATTTTCCCTTCTTACATTCTTTTCAGTATATCCTTCTTTAATTCCAAAAACAGTCCAATAATATTTTAAGACAAAACAATTTCTCTTTTGTACATTTGAAAAACGTTTAATATTTTGACTGATCAACTCTATTTTTTCATAATTAATATTGATATCTTCATTTTGTGAATTATTACTATTATTATTATTATTATTATTACAACTATTTAAATTATATAACATATTGTTTATTTCATAAAAATTTTCTGAAAATATACGTTCAACCCATATCCATATATTGTAATAATTTTCATAGATATTATTTGGTGACTGTATCAATTCTTTGTTTTCTCTTCTCTCATACGATGATATGTTTGCCTCTCCACATTTTAAATTATTCATATTATATATGTTAATTATATTATCATCATGGTTGCAAATATTATTTTTATGTATATTCATATAATCATCATAACTACAAACATTACCTTTATGTATACCCATATTATCCATTTTACCTTTTTCTTTCACATCACACATGTGCCTCTTCAAATGTCTCTTTAAAGACAAAGATAGAAATTTCTTCTGAGCAAAATTAAGAAAAACCCGGAAGAATTTTCTAATTATCAGAATATTTTCAACTGAATATTGTCTATTATCATAAATTAAATTAAAAATTTCTATTATTATAAGACATAATAATTTTTCAAAATTTGTTTTTGTTTGATATTTTATAATTGTATCCATCTTGCTATTTTTTGATAACACTAAATTTGTAATATTATTTTGGCTAATCATTAATGGAGTTGTATCATTCAAATGTATATTTTCCTTATGTTCATTATGGTATATTTTATCGTTATTTCCTTTATCATAATAATTTTTGCTGTTCATCCATTTTGTTTTCTCCTCAATTTGATTATTGTCTTTGATTATAAATTTATTTGAATAATCTTTACTATTCATTTTTTTAATACATTTTGTTGTTCTTAATATGCTGAGTCTTTTTTTTAAATTTTTTTCATAGGTTCTTATTCTTTTTAATTTTGAATGTACAAAGGATTGCTTTTTTGATACTGGCAAAAATTCTGAGTATCTATGTTTCATAATGGAATAATTATAATTTTTTTTTTTCAAATTGTGCACGTATCTACCATATGAGGAATGTCTATATGTTTTATTTTTTTTATTAGAAATATTTTTATATATATTAATATTTTGTTTGGAATAAGGAGAATAAGAATTATTATGTGAAAATATATGCATGTCATCATAAAAAATATTGTTATTATTGTTGTTGTTATTATTATAACTTTTTCTTTTATTATTTATTGTTGATTTTTTTTGTGTATCTATATTTTTATGTATATTCAAAATATTACTTATATGTTTCCTTTTTTTTTTTTGTGCTGTAGTCAAATTTTCTTCTATTCCTTGTGATTCAACATCATGGGAAACATGTTTATTCAGTAAATTTATATATGATATGATATTATTTCTTTGTATATATTCATTTAGATTATGACTAACAGTTATATAATATGCTAAAGCAAGAAAAATGACATCTAGTATCGTTTTTTCTTCTATAAAATTATCATTCTTTAAATAATTCTTGTGGTATTTTATTACATCAATGGTTGGTTTTTTATAATTTTGTGAGACGATAAATTTATAAAAAAAATCATGTTCAAACATAAGGATAGTATTTCTATTTTTATTTGAACTAATAAGAGAAGAGTTTAATAATATACCAATACAATATTTTTCAAACATTATACAACAATCGGTAAACATATGATATTTATTCAAATTGAAAATATAACAAACTACTTGACATACAATTATTAAGATACTAATATCTAATAAGGGCCATTCAATAGGACAATAATTAAATATTTGTTGCATAAAATTGGATAATTTTATACTTTCTTCCATTTTATTATCACTTGATGAAATTATATTATTATGATTTTGATGTTTTATATTTTCTATATTATTAATATTATTAATATTATTATCATTATTATCATTATTATCATTATTATTGTCATATGTACACATATTTATATTTTCATTTGTACACATATTTATATTTTCATTTGTACACATATTTATATTTTCATTTGTACACATATTTATATTATCACATGCTGAATTATATTTATATCCATTATTTCCTCTTATATTTTTATTTCTTTCTTCTATAAAATTTTTGTATAATTTTTCCTCTTTTTGAAATATTAAAATCATTAATTCTTCTGCCAAATAGAAATTATCCTTATTTATTATTTGTAATATAATATTTATCCATTCATGTTCATAAAAAAAAAGGTTTTTATTTTCTTCTAAATATTTTGCAACATCTATCTTTATATCATTTCCAATATTATTATTATTATTACTAATATTATTTTTTTTCCCATTATCATCATCTATCTGGAATTTTTCATTATTTACAATGTTGATTTTTTTTTCTTCTTTTTTTTTCATCTGATTTTTCATTTCAATGTTATATCCATTTTTCTCTTTCAATTCAGTAATATTCTCACTTGACATATTATCAAGTAATATTTCTTCCTTACTTATTGAATAATTATCTTTTATCATATCTGTATTTTTCCCCATCTTCATATGATTATTTTCTTTTTCTTCATTTTCATCCCAATTACTATTATTTAAATCTTTATTCATTTTATCTTCTGGTTGGATAATACATCCTTTTCGTTCTAATTTATCATGAATAAATGTAATTTTTTTTTTTTTTTTTTGTTTTCTTGTTTTTTTGTCAAAATTATTATCTTGTATATGTTTAAAATGAGGAATTTTCCTCTTTTTCGTTTGAATATTTTGTTCCTTGTTTAATTCTATTATATTATTTAACTTAAGATCATTTGTTTTGTTTTTATATAAAGGGAATAATATTACATGTAAATTTTTTTTTTTCTTTTTTTTTTCTTGCTCATAATTTTTTTGATTTTTTCTCCTAAACCTAGTTATACTGAGATTATAACTTTGAAAAAATTGTGAATAATAATTATACAGTTTATAATTATATGATATCTTTTTTTTCTGCAATATATTTTTTATCATATTATTATTATTTATTATATTATTTTTTTTTTTTAAAATAAAAGATAAATGTTTCTCATTCTTATTTTCATATGATTTGTATATAATGCAATTCTTTCTTGTTTTTTTCTGCTTTTGATTTCTTAAAAGAATATTATTTTGTTCCATACATGAATAATCTTCACTTTTGTTACTTTTTCTTCTTTTTTTTATATACGTTTTGTAATATATATCAAGCGGATGGGGATGTGAACATGGGTATGAATGTCGATATGAATGTGGATGATTCTTTTCATTTTCTTTTATCATTTCACCTTTATTTTTCTTATTTTTGTTCCTTTCTGTTTTGTAATTCTTCGAATTTAATATTTTACATATATTTTTATTTAACTGTGTAAAATTTATACAGGCATATTTTTTTTCTGCAACCTTTGTTCTGTTTGTTATTTGTTCTTTCTTTTGTTCATTAATATTTTGCAGCATTTTTTGTTCATCATTTTTGTTCTTATTAATTTTATCATCTCCTTTTTGTTTATTGTATATTTCTATTTTTTCCGTTATGTTTTCTTCATAATAATTTTCATTTTTGTAATCTATTATATTATGATAAGTTAATGTTTCTTCTACTTCTACCTTTTTCACTTCCCTTGTATCTTCAATTATTTGATGTTTCAACTCAGTGTGTGTATTTTCATCTGATTCATGAACCATGTCTTTATTGTTATTCTTATTAAAATCACAAAAAAATATAATGTCTCCTTTTTTATTTAATGGATCATTTTCCAACGAATTTTTTTTATTTATTTCATTATTTATATGATAAAAGGAATGTTCTCCTTGTAATGTATCTTGTGTTTTTTTTTTCAAAAGCCTTTTTGTATTATATTCTATTTTGTTTTTATCTTTATGTTCAATTATTTGATTTGTTTTTATATTATTTAATTTTTCATTCAAAATCTTTGTAATATTTGCTTCATTTTTTTCTTCTTCCTCATAGATGTTTATACAATTATTAGATATATAAATTTTATTAATTTTTTTATTTTTTATAAAATCCTCTGATATATCTTGTATATTTTTATTTTCCAAAATAATTATCCCATCATTTCTATTTGTTTCATCATCATTATTATTGACAATTAAGTTTTTTATTTCATGATCATTTTTATCAATTATATCTTTAATCGTTTGATCATATTTTTCAATTTTTTCTTTTTTTTTTTCTATCAATTTGATATTACTATTTTCCTGAAATGTCATCATATTAACACCATCATAATAAGATATTTCATCATTATGAGATATTTTATCAGTATGAGATATTTTATCAGTATGAGATATTTTATCAGTATGATGTATTTTATCAGTATGAGATATTTTATCAGTATGAGATATTTTATCAGTATGAGATATTTTATTAGTATGAGATATTTTATCATCATGAGATATTTCCTCATTATGTGATATTTCCTCATTATGATTACCCTTCTGATTTATATTTAAAGTATTTGTTTTATAGCCTTTATCATTGTGATCAGGTTGATAATTAGCTTTCGATATATCTGCTATATCACAATTTATACTTTCCTGTGTTTCATTAGGATATATATATTTTGTTTTTTCATAGGTTGAAATTTCTTCATAACTGCAAATATTTTTATTCATTTTATGTATCATTTCTGATTCTTTTTCGTTGGTATAATTATAACAACATGAAGGATATATTTTATTATCATCGTAAGATAAGCATTTAGAATGTATCTCATTAATAATTCTATTATTTTCTTCATTTATATATTCATTTTTAAACTTTTTTGGAACATCTTCACGATATTCACATAATAAATCAGTGGATTTTATTTCCTTTAATTTTACCCTTGTGTTAGTTTCATTGGTATCTTTTATTCTGTCATTATATGTAATATTTTTATAACTTATATGATTTAGTTTGTTATCCTTTTTTTCCACAATATTTGTATGAGCAATATATTTATTATCACATTCTATATCTTCTTTTAAAATGTATTCTTGCATATTTATATTTTCAAGATATTCTGAGGGTATGTTATCATTTGTTAATCCATTCGTCCTGTATTTTAATTCCCCCTGATTATTTTGTAGGTCATTCAATATTTGATTTTTTTTTTCAGCTAATATTTCATTTATTGGTTCACTTATTTTCTTTTCAAGTGATTCATTTACTTTTTCATCAATATTTTCATCGTCATTTTTTTTATTTGTCTGTTTCAAATTTCTACTAATCTTGGCTATGAAGTTTTTTTTTATTTTAGGATAAATGGAAGTACTTAATCTTTTTGGTATATTAAAGAGAGCATTAATTTTGTTACTTTTTTCTACACAAGATTGATTATTATTATTATTGTTAATTTTGTTTTCCCCATTTCCATTTTTTTCATTGTTATCCTTTTTTATTATCATAATTTTTGGAGTCCATACATTTTGATTAATTAAAACGTTTGAAGGTATTATTTGTGTTTCTTGTTCATTTGGTATGTTATTTATAGGAATATTTTTTATAACTTTTATTTTATTATGATTATTATGTGTATTATTTTCTTTATATGTTATATTTCCTTTGTTTAAATATATTTTATCATTTTTATCTTTGACATTAATTATTTTTTTTTTTAAATTAGCAATGTTATGATTTAAAACAGCTGTGGAGTGTCTCCTTAATAATGGCTGTTTATTTATTTCGATAAAATTTTTTTTATGAGTTAATTGTTTAGATATAATAATGTTATCTTGTTCGTTCTTATTTATAATAGTAGTAGTTGTTTTATTTATTGGAACATTTATTTTTTTAAAATGTATATTATTTGTTTTTTTTTGGTTTATATATATATCATTTATGTCTTCTTTTATTATTTTTTTTGGGGGGGCAGGAGGATTCATTATAGTATTGATTAGTGTTTTTTTTAAATTATTATGAAATGTATCGTTAGACAAAGGATTGATTATTTTTGTTTGTTTTAATATTTTTATTTTTTTATAATTTGGAATAAGTGTAGAAGATATTTTATTTTCTATAATATTAGAAACTTTGTATGTTTGTTTTTTGTTTATAGCTACAGGTGATATAGGTGATATTATTTTATTATATTTTTCTTTTGTCAAATTTTTTATGTTTTTGTTATTTATATCTTTCACCAACATAAAGGAATTTCTATTATTATTATTATTATTATTATTATTGTTAATACTACTCATTGTATTTATAGTATTAATATTATTTATTTTGTTAATACTACTCATTGTATTTATAGTATTAATGTTATTTATTTTGTTACTACACTCTATTTTATTTTTGATGAGAGAATTTTGTGGGATATATGCCCTATTTTGAATATACATTCTGTCATTTATTTTTTTGTCGTTTAAGATATTTTCATTATTATTTATTGACGATGTGCTTTTATTCAGGGTTATATTTTTGCCCGTGTTTGTAAAAGTAACACTTCGTCTTATAAGAGGTTTAGAAATACTACATGTATAATCTTTATTATTAATATTAATTGAAGTTCTTTTCATTTGTGAAATATGTTCCGTGTCTTTCTTAATTGGACTATTATTTATATAAGTAGTTTTTTCTTTATTTGTATTTGATAATACTTCTAAAATGGTATTATTACTTATATCATTAGTAATATTATTAATATTAGTTAATTTTTCTATTTTATTTTTCTCAATCTCATTTTTTGGTGAGTTATTTTTTTTTATATATTTATTTTTATCATTAAATATATTTAAATCTTTTATAATTTCATCCCTTTCACCGTTTTCTTTTCTTTCAATATTTGATTTGTATTTAAATGTATTAATTGATTTATTTGTTTCCTTTGTTCTGAGAATATTAGTTTTTGACAAAGGTATTCTATTTTTTAAAAGTTTTAAATTTTCATTCATCTTAATTTTTTCATTAATGTTAATTTTTTCATTAACATTAATTTTTTCATTCATATATTTTCCATTTCTTATAATATCTTTTTTATTTTTTAAATTATTCAAAGATTTTGTTGTCATACAATTGTCTACATTTTTTGTTTTTTCAAAAGTATTTTTATATTTGCCTATCGGCAAATAATTCTTATTCTTGTTTTCATTATTCAAATTGTATGTGTTTATTTTATTCTTAACAAAGTCTACATTGTTGTAAGGCTTTTCATTAGTTGTTAAGACATTATTTGGGGATTTCATTTTTCTTTTTTTTCCCCCTTATCACATTATAAATAAAAAAAAAAATAAAAAAAGGGGGATTGAAAAATATAACATTTAATATATAATTTATTAGTGGTTTTTTAAATATTTTACAGATATATATATAAATAAGACATATTTTTATTCTTAATTATTATATAAATTTATGTATATTTTTATTATAAAGAACTATATATTATAAAACATATGAATATAAAAAAAAAAAAATATTAAGTTTTTTTTTACATTCCAAGTTGATATAAGACATACTTTTTTTATTCAACATTAAAAAAAATTGTACTTATATATATAAATGGAAAGGAAAAATTATTTTTAATAAATTATTATATAATATATAGAATTAGAAATTTACAAAAACAAAAAATTATAAATAATAAATAATAAATAAAATAAAATAAAAAACATAAAAAATATTTTAAATTTATCTTTTCTCTTTTGATTAAATATATGGTATGAAAAAATTAAATAACTCAATTTTTATACTCTTAAATTATTGTATACATTTAAAACATTTTGAATTGATGTCTTTCTTTCTACTCAATTTAAAATATCATATTTATGTGAATAAATATATACTTAAAAAAAAGGACAAGAAAAAAAAAAAAAAAAAAAAAAAAAATTTCAATACGTAAGTATTTATATAATTATGGTTATTAAAAAGTTACAGATTATACACGATCAATTTAAATATATATTTAAATGATATTGAGTTTAATTTGTATAAAGAAAATATATTTCTATGTAGATAAATATATATATATATATATATATATATATATATATATATATATATACATATATGTTATATATATTTTTTTATTTTCTTAATTAAGAAAAAATAGAAATAAATATAAAAAAATTGGAAAATATAAAAAAAAATAAAAAGATAAAAAAAAGGAAAAAACTAAGACGAAGGAAATGATGAATATGATTAAACATAAGTTATTATGATATATTATATATATATATATATATATATATATATGTATTTTTTTTTTTCATTTACTTATATATCACATTGACGTGAAAGATAAATTTATGAATACAAATCTTCATCTACAACATATGCAGGGGTATCGTCATTGTTGTCCTCATCAGGCCAATCAATAATAAAATCTTCACCTGTTGCACCTGTTTTGGTTTTATATAAAGGATCAAATTTTATTCTAAAATTATCATATTTAATTAAATCAGCTTGGGAAACACTTCTTCTTGCTCCAGCCAATCCTTCCTTAAAATGATGTCTTGTAATTTCATATTTTATATTATCATCATCATTTTTTTGTTGGTCATTGGCTTGTTGTTCTGCTTTATTATGAACATCATTTTCATTGGTTTCATTTTGTTCATTTTCTTTTTTGTTACTTAATTCTAATTTGGATTTCTTATTCATTTCTTCAGCATCTATAGCATCTCTAATAGCTGCTCGTGCTGCTCTCTGACATAATTCTGCTAAATCAGCACCACTAAAACCAGCTGTTTTTTGAGCCAAGAAGTCAATTGGTACATTTTCAGCAACTGGACATTTTCTTAGAATAGCTGTTAAAATAGAAATTCTTGCACCTAAATCTGGTAATGGGATATATATCAATTGATCCAATCTTCCAGGTCTTAATAAAGCTTCATCCAATAATTCAGGTCTATTAGTTGCACCGATAAAGAATAAATTCTTTTTAGGACCCACACCATCAATTTCTGTTAATAATTGATTCATAACACGATCTCCTGCACCACTTCCATCACCTAAACTGGATCCTCTTTGTGTTCCAATAGAATCTAATTCATCAAAAAACAAAACACATGGAGCTGCTGCTCTTGCTTTATCAAAAACTTCTCTAACATTTGCTTCAGATTCACCAAACCACATTGTTAATAATTCTGGACCTTTAATAGATACAAAATTAGCTGAACATTCTGATGCCACAGCTTTGGCTAGTAAAGTTTTACCACAACCTGGAGGTCCATAAAATAATACTCCTCTTGATGGAGACATTCCAAACTTTTCAAATTTATCTGGATGATCAATAGGATATAATATCATTTCTCTTAATGTACTTTTAACTTCATCTAAACCACCAATATCATCCCACTTCACATTTGGAACCTCGACAACAGTTTCTCTTAATGAAGATGGATTACATGTACCTAATGCCATATTAAAATGATCCTGTGTTACACACATACTTTCTAAAACTTCTTTGTCAATAATTTCATCTTCTAAATCAATAACATCCATTTTTTCTCTAATACATGTCAAAGCAGCTTCTGTACATAATTGAGCTAAATCAGCACCAACAAAACCATGTGTGTTACTAGCTAATTCTTCTAATTTCACATCAGGTGATAACTTCATATTTTTTGTATGAATTCTAAGAATTTCAAATCTACCATTATCATCAGGTACACCAATATCAATTTCTCTATCAAATCTTCCAAATCTTCTCAACGCTGGATCAATTGAATTTTGCCTATTAGTTGCTGCAATAACAACAACTTGACCTCTACTTTTTATACCATCCATTAATGTAAGTAATTGTGAAACAACTCTTCTTTCTACTTCTCCATTCGTCTTTTCTCTTTTTGGAGCAATAGAATCAATTTCATCAATAAAAATGATAGCAGGTGAATTTTTTTCTGCTTCTTCAAATGCTCTTCTCAAATTTGCTTCAGCTTCTCCTGCCATCTTACTCATAACTTCTGGTCCATTTATTAAAAAGAAAAATGCACCTGTTTCATTAGCAACAGCTCTAGCTATACACGTTTTACCACTACCTGGAGGTCCATATAATAATACACCTCTTGGTGGTTTAACTCCTAATGTTTTGAATAAACCAGGATGTCTTAATGGTAATTCAATCATTTCTCTTATTTGAGCTAGCTGTTTCTTACAGCCTCCAATATCATCATAACCAATCTCATCTAATTTTTCTTCATCATCTCTTTTTATTGGATCACCTTCATAATAAATAACTGTGTCAGGTGAAACAATACAAAAATCATCAGGGTCTACTTCAACAACTTTAAATTCAACAGACATGAAACCACCTCTGACTAAAAATAAATCTCCTTTTTTAACTGGCCTGTAAGATTCATTAAAGTATGGTTTTAAAAATATTTCAAATAAAGTATCTTTTGCTAATCCTTCGATAGTATCATCTATAGGTAACACCTGAATTTTTTTTCCGTAAGGAATTTCTGGGCACGACTTTACATAAACAACATCTGAAAAGATAAAATAAATAAATAATTATAAAATATATACATATATACATATATATATATATATATATATATATATATATATATATATATATATATATATATATATATATATAGTATCACTTTATATATAATTTTACAAAATTTTCATCATTTATATTATTACCTCCTAAACAAACTCTCAAGTTTTTTCTTGCGACCTTATTTATTCTTATTTTTCCTTCATCTAAATCATTGTCATTCAATATAATACAAATGGTAGAGTGTCGTTTCTTTCCTTTAATTAATATAGTATCACCTCTAAAAAAATTTAACTCTTCCATTCTTTTCGTGTTTAACGCAACAACAGAATTATCATCATTTGTTGCTTCTTCAACTATAAGCCTGCTTAAGTTTTTTTTCTTTGGAACTTTATTTTCTCCATTATTTTCATCAACCAAAGCTTTTTTATCTGTATTATCTTCCATTATGTTTCACAAAAAATAAATCAAACATATATAAGTATATTTATTTATTTAATATTCTGTTAAAATATATATAAATCTAAGTTATATAACACAAGAAAAATTTACACAAATATAATAACGAACGTACTTATTATAATTAGTACACAACTTGTAAAGTATAAAAAATATATACAAAGTGTTATATAAATAAATAAATAAATAAATAAATAAATAAATAAATATATAAATATATATATATATATATATATATATATATATAATGTAAATAAGTGAAAAAAGAAAATTGTTTTCGTGTTTTTCGCTTCTTTCTTTAATATTTTGTTTTATTTTATTTTTCCCAATTATTGTGTAAATGCTCCAAAATACTTTTATAGTTAACCTTAATATAATATGTATAATCCAAAAAAAAAAAAAAAAATTAATTATAGTAATGTATATATGTATATATATTATATATAAGTTTTATAAAGATTAAATTTTATTATGTAAAAAAAAATTGAAAAAATATAAAACTCTTAAAAAAAATATATAATTTATTTAGAAAATATATATATATGATAAAAAAAAAAAAAAAAAAAAAAAAAAAAAAAAAAAAAATATATATATTTTATATTTAGTATATATAATATACAATATATATATTTATAGGGGAAAAAATAATATATTATATAAAATAAAATTATTATTCATATAATACATATAATATTATATATATATGCTAATGAAATTATACATATTACTCGTATTTTATTTATAAAAAAAAAAAAAAAAATAAGAAAAATAAAAAAAATAAGAAAAAACCATAAATTTTCATGCACATAAAATTATCAAATATATATTTAGTGTACTAATATATACAATAATATTAAATTTTTCATTTTAAAATTTGTAAATGATGTGTTTATTCAAAAATAAGAACTACGATTTAAAAGTTTTTTTTATGAAATTCTTATATTTGTTATATTAGTGTAATTGTATTTTCCATAAATATATATTTTTTTTATTGAAATATGTAAATAGGGAAATTTATTTTTAATATATTAATTAATGAGAAACAATATTGTTCATAGGAAATAATAAAAAAATAAAAAAATTAACATAAAATAAAAAGTATTATATATATATATATATATATATACTTGTATTCATAGTATTTTCAAGTTATGATAATTTAAAAAATATATAATGCATATATTCATATTATACAATTTGTATTAATACATATTTATATATTATTCAATAATAATTCTGCGTTTTTATAATTTTATTTTATTAATTTTTTTCTTTTTTATACGTTACATAAATGTATGAAGACAATTTGTTTAAAAAATAAAACCTAATAAATAATTGTATCTTTATAATTGTATATTTATTTTGAATCATATTTTGTTCAGCTTTGTGATTTATATTTTTCATTTTAAAAAAAATATAAATAAAATTAAAAAAAAAAAAAAAAAAAAAAAAAAAAAAAGATATATATCCCCCTCATAGTATATTAGTGTACGCCTTTTTTATTATTAAAAAAAAATTCTGAATCTTATATGTTTTAATTATATTTTTTAAATTTTTATTAATTACAATGAACAATGCTAATATAAACAAATAAATAGCAATTAACAATAATAAAAAAAATAAAAATATACATATACATATATATATATATATATATATATAATAATAATAATAATAATAATAATTTAAAAATGTGTGCTATAATAAAATTTGAAATAATGAAGTACAAAAGGAACATGTACGAATTAAAAAAATAATAAATAAAAATAATATCATATATATATATATACAAATACATAATTTTTGCATATGTAATATATTACTTCACAAATTTGTCTACATCAAAATTTACGAATCCACTATCTTCAATAATTACATTTAATAAGGCAGGATAATGATCAAAATCTTGACTTGTTACATATTTCATTTGTTTAATAAAATCTTTTCTGTTATCAATATAACATCCATAACCTCCATGAGCAATTACATAATTTTCATATTTACTAAAAAAGTATAGAGAAGAAGGATTGTTCAAATAAAAAGATGGTTTATTTATTTGTTGCTTTTCCTTAATATAGGTATCGGTTTCATTTTGTTCTCTTGGAATATCTCTATTTCCATATATTCCATTATTATTAAAAATGATAATAACAATTTTTAATTTTAATCGGCAAATTGTTTCAACTTCGTTGGATGTAAAACCAAAAGATGAATCTCCTAATATGGAAAATATTATATTATTTGGATTATCTAATGCGGCACTTATACTTGCATTCATTGATACTCCCATCATACCATTAATTTGAGGTATTACATAATTGTATGGTCCAAATTTAGGTAAATATAGAATTCCTAAATTTAGAGTTATGGACCCTTCATTGGTTATAATAATTCTATTTTTTATTTGTTTTTTTAAAAAATAAAATTCTTTTTTTTTTTTTTTTAAAATGATATCTTTCTTTTCGTATACATTATAAGAATAGTCTTCATATACATGTGTATGTGTATCAATATTATTATGGTCAATATTATGATCATCATTATGATCACTTAATATATCTTCGTCTATATCTGGTATATCTAATTCTTTATCCACAAGGTCACTATACTGTACATTTTGTATATTTGTAAAATCGTTTATTTTTATTTTATCCACATGTTTTAAATAATTGAGGAAATGTTTTTTATTTTCTTCATCTATGTCATTTTTAAAAAAATAGTAATCAATCAATATATATCTTATAATTAGCATGGCTTGTTCCATAGTAAATTGTTCCTCTTCAAAATATTTATTAATTTGAATACACATTTTATTAAAATTCGTTTTTTTCAATTCATTCAAGATATTTACCCACTCTTTCTTATTTTCGATATCATCTATATGAATAACATTTTTAACTGAGTAATATAATTTTTTCAATATATGAAATAAGTCTGAAAAAAAATAATGAGATACATCCAACTTATCACTCATATTATTATTATTATTATTATTTTTTTTATTATCATTATTGTTGTTGTGGTGGTGATGGTGTTGATGATCATGGTCATATGCATTATTTATCAAATCGATACATAACATATTTTGCTTTTCACAATTTGGAAAGTTTCCAAAATTAAAATAAAAATTAAAAACTGATCCAATACAAATGCATGAATCTAAATTATTAAATAAATAAGATTTACATGAATTCATATTATATAAATAATTTTCTTTAACAAACGATTTTGCCATAGTATTTGTATAAATAGGTATTTTCAAAAGTTCTGCTAATTTGATAATATATTTATATCCATAATTACAATTAATACCCATAAAAATAACACATTTTTTGTTGTTTTTATATATATGTACAAATTTATTCAAAAGTTGTGTAAATAGATTTTCTTGTTCATTATTTAATAATGTATATTTATTAAACTGATTTGGATTTAAACATTTTTGTGAACATATATCACATAATTGTAATGTCTCTATAGCTTTATCTAATGTTATGGTTTGCTCTATTAATTTATAATCAATATTTAAATATGTAGGTGATTTATGTTGAAGAGACGTATATATACAATTAAAAAATTGGGTTGAAAATGATTCTAAAGTATTATTTACATGATACGTTTGATTACATAATTCTTTTGTTTTATTTAAGAAGTCTAATTGTGGGAAATATTGAAAATTACAATATTTTTCAAATAATGTTAACTTTTCATTTCTCACATTTTCAAAACATATTAAAACCATAGGTAAATTATTAACTTTAGCATTATATAAACCACTTAATGTATTAATAAATGCAGGACCAGAGCAAGTAAATAAAATTCCTATTTTATTTTTTTCTTCTTTATTATTTATATCAAAATAATTAACATAATTACAACTGATAGAAGCATTTATTTCATTTCTGAAACTTATATAATATATATTATTTTTAATAAAACTATATATTATTTTATTTATTGGTATACCATATAATCCATATATATATTTTATTTCATATTTTTTAAAAATTAAAGGTATAATATTATCAAAGACTTTTATTTGTTTTTTTTTTAATTCTTCAATACTTTCTGATACTTTTTTTCTAGAAATTTTACCTGTATCTGTTTTTAGAAAATTATTAACAAAATATATATTCCTTGGTACTTTGAAATCAGCGATATATTTTTTCATATAATTTATTAATTCTTTTTTCAGCATATAATATTTTAAATTTAAATAAATGGATAGGTTTATATCAAATGGACTTAAAGACATATTTTTCTGTTCATCCGATGATTTATTAATATAAATATTATTCGTATTATTCTCATTATATTCATCATTATGTGATAATAATTTATTTTCTTCTAATATTATTGCACTATTTATAATTTCACCATATACATCATCTTTACAAGAAAAAGTTAAACAATCTTGAACTAAATGGTGATTTCTTAAAACATCATCTATTTCATTAGGTATAATTTTTTCCCCTCCTCGATTAATTATATCTTTAATACGACCTGATATAAAAAGGAAGTTATCTTGATCAATATAACCAATATCTCCTGTTTTAAAGAAAGGTACCTTTTCAGATATTTCTAAAAATGGATTTTTCATCATATAGTTATTTCTTTCTTTTACAGTATTGGCATATATATATATATTATCATTATCCTTTCGTTCTTTATATCCACACATAACATTTTTTCCATTAATACATATTTCACCTAATTCATTATAATCACATATTTTTTTTTTTTCTTCATTATATATAATAACACCTACATTAGGTATACCTACACTTTTAAATTTCTTACATATTTGTATATTATTTGGTGATGATAATGAGGGTATAATGATTTTATTTGAACTAACTTGATGACAAGCTTCTGTCATACCATATGCTTGAAAAACGGATACTTGAAACTTCTCTTCTATTTCTTTTTCTAAATTTTCATCTAAACTAGAACTGGAAGTTCTAATAAATCTTAATTTATGTTTTACTTTTTGATTCATTATATTTTTATCGCATTTATTATTTTCATTAGTATTTTTTTGGATTTTCTTTTTTCTTAAATAATCTTCTTCATATCTAATTATTAATATTTTAAGTATGGTAGGAATAGCTGAAAAGTAAGTTATATTATAATTTTCAACATTATTCCAAAATTCGGATGCACTAAATGTATGACCTAATTGAAATAAAATATTACCTTTACAATATATTATGGGAAGTAACACACCTATTAATCCATGTACATGAAATAAAGGCATAACAATAATGGTATTATCATCTCTATTTATATTATAAGAATTGGTTATATTCATTATTGTAGTTTTTATATTTGTATTAGATAATTGTACTATTTTAACTTTACTCGTAGTTCCAGACGTATGTAAATGAAGACATATATCACTATTTAACATATTGCTTTCTTCTTCTTTATTATTATTATTATTATTATTATTATTTTCTTCATTTTTCAAGTCATTATTTAAATTCTTTAATTGTTCCTTTCTTCCATAATTCATATATGAATAAGTAAAATAAGGTTTCTGTTTGTTTTTTTTTATTTTAATTAAACCAATACCAAATTCTTCAGATAGCTCTTTTATATAAATACATACATTTTTATAATAACTATGTTTATTTTTAATATTTAAATATTCTTCATTGTTTTCATCATAATCATGAATTATAATATACTTACAGTTATTTACTAAATATCTTTTATATTCCTCTTTTTTCAAATTGGTGTTTTGTGGTAAACATATATTATTATTAAAATTAATACTCAAAAAAGATATGACATATTCAATGCTATTAAATAAAATAATTGATATTTCATCTCCTCTTTTTATATTAATACTTTGAAAAAAATTTACAAAGTTTTCTATTTCTTCATATAATTCATTATAAGAAAATTGCTTCTTATAGGTATTTAAATCCGTTACAAATCTGTCACTTACATTTTCAATATTTAAAAAGTATTTTAAGGAGTTATTTTGGTTCATTTTAAAAAAATAGAGCGTCAAAGTATGTGGCTTATTATATAATAAAAATTATTATTATTTGTATAAATTAATATATTTTTAAATTTATTATTTTATAAATGGTTATCTAAATAATTATACCTAAAATTATTTTTATTTATATGATGAGAAAATATATATATATATATATATATGTATGTATTTATTTTATAATGTATATTTTATACCATATATCATTTTATATATATGTAATATCCTTTTATTATTTTAATATATATTTATATTTATTATTACATATAATTTTTCCCCCCTTTTTATATAGAAAATATTCCCTCCTTTATTCCTCCTACATTATTTAGTATTTATTTCCCTTTTTCAAGATTAAAAAAAAAAAAAAAATTAATAAAATAATGTGCACTTTTTAGTATTTATACAATATGTGAAAATATTTCTCTCTTTCTATATATATATATATATAAAACAATTTATGTATTTTTATTTATTATTTTATTTTTTTTTTTTAAAGCATTCATTAATTATCTAAGTTGTTCAAGCGAAGAAAAATATATCCTCCCCAATTTTATCTAACCTAAGAATAATTAAAATATGTAACTTGAGATTATATAAAAATAAATAAATAAATTGTATAAGCATATATTATTTATACATATAACATATATATATATATATATATATATATGTATACAATTTTTTGTTAATATATTATTTCCACTTTTTACATCCACCCATACAATATAATTCGATCCTATAATTTATTTATTTTATTATTTTTTTTTATCCCCACCCACCTCTGTGAAATGTGTACTATATATAATTAATAAAGAATATGATAATATATATATTAACTTGTTGATAATATATAAAAATGTAAATAACATTTTTTTTTTTTTTTTTTCTTCTTTTTTATAAAATGAAAAGAAAAAAATTTCTTCTTAATTTCGTGGTGAATATAAATAAGAGGTTTTTCTTTACTAATCATGAAAGATCTCAGGTAAACAAATGCATATATGAATATTTCTATTTTGAAGAAAAAATTTTCAACATTATTGATCACCCAGATATAAAACAATTACTTCTTGTAGATTATAAAAAAAAGAAAAAGTATGAAACTATTAAGAAAGATAATATTAATAGTAATAATAATAATGTAAGTAGGGATACTATTATATGTACTAATAATATTAATGAAGATACAAATATGTTATTAAAAAATAAAAAAGATGAATTGAATTTTAATTTGGAAAAAGAAGACAATGAAATAAAAGATATTATATTTGATCAAAAATTTGATGATAATTTAAAAAATGTGATAAATAATCATATTTGTAATTATATAAATAGTAGTAGTAAATATTTTATACACCTATGTATATATTATATATATAATAATGAGAAATCTAAATTTGTAAAGCTTTTACAAAATTTTAATAATTATTGTTTTAGTTATGAAGATTTATTTATTTTATTTTATTTAATATGTAGAATTAATTATAAAGATACACAAATAATACATAATATGCTTCATGTTTTTGAAATTTATTATTATAAGCTTGACAATTTTTTTTCATATAAAATTTCCAATATGTTTTTTTCTCCTCATAATAATTTACATATAGCAATAAATAATTTACCACTTGTATACAAGGTTAAGTTGATCAATATGGATATATATTATGTAGACCGAAATGAAAGGATTAAATGTTCATCAAATAATATTACAGAACATTCAAAGGAAACAATAAATAGGTATATGGCTAATGATAATAATGTGTTGGCTAACAAAAGTAATGATAACAACAACAATAATGATAATAATGATAATAATAATAATAATAATAGTAATAATATTATGAATAATAATAGTAGTAGTAATCAAAGTACAAATTGTGAAAGTATATTAAACCATAATAATGTTACTACTAAAGGTGTAGCAGATACAGAAAACATATTAAAGAACTCAAAAATAACCAATAATAATATAGAAAATATGAACAATGATTACCTAGAAAAAATAGATGAAAATAATGCAGAGCTAGAATTACAAAACTTAGACGATGTAGATATGGAAAGTTATGAAAAAAAAATATCAAAAGATAGTGTAAAATATATTAATATAAATACAAAAAAAGAAAGGCAAAAAATAAAATCAAGAGAAGGAAAATATGAGGGACTGAAATTAAAAAGTGTTTTATTAACACAAATAAGGAATTATATAGAAGAGCAAAATATATATAAAGATATAAGTACATATAAGTATATATCTCAAAATAGTGTACAT
Organism: Plasmodium blacklocki (nom. inval.); assembly: GCA_900097035.1. Taxonomy (NCBI): domain Eukaryota; phylum Apicomplexa; class Aconoidasida; order Haemosporida; family Plasmodiidae; genus Plasmodium; species Plasmodium blacklocki (nom. inval.). The sequence continues at coordinate 806,317 of LT969555.1, forward strand.
AATATAACTACATATCAAAATAATAATAATCATATTAATGATAATAATTTTATTTTCCATAACAATTATATAGATAAAAAAAATTTTGAAATAAAAGAATTGTTAACTATATTTATTCATGATAAAGAGTTAGCTGAAAAAAATCATTATATAAAAGACTTTATTCATATTATTATAAATTATTTTATAATGAATAAATATATGATACATACAAATTTAATTTTACTTATCATCTTTATGAATAAAATAAATTATTATAATAATAAAAAATTAAATAAATGTGTACAAGACGTTCTAATGTGTTATATAAAAAGTATGAATTTAAATGAACAAGATATATATGATTTTATAAACAACAAAAAGAAAAAGTCAAACAATCTTGAATCTAAAGAAAATATAATACAAAAAAATAATGATGAACATAAAATATTAACAAATAATATATTAAATGAACAATATAATATATTAGAATTATTATATAATCAACAATATACATATAATTTTATACTATATGATGAAAATAATTATTATGATGATAATTTTCAATATATAGCTTATAAATTGTTAAAAAATTATTTTTATCTCGTTAGTTATATGATGATATTACCATTTATCAAATGGAACATATTGAAATCTTATATAAATTCCTTTAATATGTTTATAAATATTTTTAAAGAAAATAAAAATATATCTTCCTTACTACATATTAGTGATATTTCTTTTATGTGTGCAAGCTTTTTAAAAACAAAAATTATAGAACATCAAATAATTCAAACCTTATTCAATATATTGAATGGTCACCTTGATCATTATTTAATAATACAAGAAAAAAAAAATATATATAATGAGAAAAAGGAAGAACACATACAATATGTAAACAATATTATACCAAATGTAGAACCAAATATAAACGACTTACTCACATTTTTACATTTTCTATATTTTTTTAAACTATCACAATATAATGATCTACTCATTAATATTTTGATTATTTCTTTCAATAAATTTATACTATTAAATGACACACAACAACTCATATTTTATAATACCATTGAAGGAATTAGGAAAAATCCAAATGGACAAAACAATATAAACAAGCTAAATTCTATATTAAATTATTTCAATTATGACCAAAACTTTAATCATTTTTTAAAACGAAATAAAAATATTCAAAAACAGTCCTTGGGTATGTTATTTTGTTAATTTAAATAATGTATGTATATACATATATATATAAATTATTGGACAAACGTTAAAACATATATATATATATATATATATATTTTCTTTTTTATACATGAAATTGCAAAGATACATTGCTTTATTATGGATGCCACTAAGTCGACATATAAATAAAAAATTTAAACAAAAAAATTATATATATATATATATATATATGGTAAGAAAAAATTAAGGCACTTAAAAAAAATATGCGCCTTAAATATTCCATAAAAAAAACATTATATATAAAACAAAGAAGAACATAAAAAATAAGAAAAACAAAAAAAAAAAAAAAGGAATAATATATATATATATATATATTTATGTATATATTTATATATAGAATAAAATAATTAATATTTTTTTATACCTTTGTACAAAATTCAAATATTATTACCACCCTTAATTAAATAAAATACAATAGAATCACCAACTCTTAAATAATAATTTTGATAAATATAATCATGTTGTAATCCTTCTCTTTTTAAAAAAATAAAAACTGGATCAAGTTTATTTTCAATGATGAAATAATTTCCCCATAAACTATAACTACGCTTACCTAAGTTTCCTAAAATATAGGAGAAAAAATAAGGTAAAAATATAAATAAATTAATAAGCAAATAAATAAATATATACATATATATATATATATATATATATAATTACCCGGTTCCACAGCTTTATATGTAGATTTCATGACAGTTACATCGATACCAGAATATATAGTACTAATATGTTTTAAATGTGGAAAAAAAGTTTCAGGGGTGATAAGTTTGTTTTCTTTTCTTAAAACCTTATATTCCTCTTTATTATACCATAGTTGATCATCCAACTGATTATTATAAGTTATATATTTACTCAACTTATTTTGAATAAAACGTATAGAATCAAAATCTACAGTACCAATAAAATTAAATAAATTTATAGGTATACATATATAATCATTTGAACATACATCATTATTTACTATATGAGAAACATTAATATCATCTCCATTATTATAAGATATATCTTTATATATTTCTATTATCCTAGGGTTGTAACATTTTAATACATTAAAGTTGAAATATACATAATAAGATGTCTTCTTTTTATCATATAAGTATTTGTATTTATATCCAAAACGGTTGTTGTACCCTATGCACTCTTTATTCATCTATAAAAATAAAAGGGGAATATATTACATATGTATATGAATATAATATATTTTATTCATTCTATATATATATATATATATATATATATATATATATAGAAGTGATAAATGAACCCTTTTTTGTAGGAATATTGTTAGAATAATAAAAGTTTTAGTAGATTAACCTTCGCTATCAATATACAGTCTAATCGACATGATGGGTTGTCTGTATAAAGATATTCATATTTATAGAAATAATTAAACGGTTCAAAATAATTGTCATATTTATTTTTAAATTTTGAATATATATGTAAACATATATAATCTAAGAAATCACTAATACATATATATGTTGTCGAACATGTTTTTTGAAAATTTAGCAAATCACTACAATTTAAAAAGGATAATATATTTTGTAGAATATTTTTATTATTTTTAATTAACATGAAGAATTTTTTTATATTTTTATTTTCATTATTTATATCTTCATTATATATATAATGTTTGTGTTCATTTTGTATATTATTATTACATTTTATTTTGTATGTATAATCTGATATATTTCTTAAATGAACTGATTTAAAAGTGGAAGAATTATGTGTAATATTATTATTATCATTATTATTTTTTTGCATATTTAATTGATCCATTTTATTATAATCCTTATCATTAATAGTATTATAAAATTTTTCATTATCATTATGAATTACTGTTTTATTTTGTACCATATTATTTATATCTACATTATCACTTTTTGAATTTTTTTTTTTTTTTTTTAACATGGTACTTTTTGAATTTTTTTTTTCTGTCTTCTTTTCATTTTCATAATTATAATGGTTAATATTTTTCTTTATGTCTAGGATATCTTTATCTAGTTCATATTTTTTGGTTATTTTATTTTCTTCATATATATTGCTATAATTTTTTGGTTTCTTTTGATCTTTTTCAAAGGTGCTACTTCTTTCTTCCACATTATAAAATGATCCATAATCGAATTCGAAAAACAATTTATCATTTTTTTTTTCTTTTACATTGTTTGTATTTATATCATTATCTTCATTATATTCATTATTATCCTTTTCATAATATTGCTTTTCATATTTGTGATCATAATAATATTTATCATATTGCTTATCATATTGATTATCACATTTATTTAATGATATATTTTTCTTTTTATCATTTTTAAAATTAATTTTTATATCATAATTTTTCTTATTCTCTGTATCACTCATGTATTCCTTCTTTTGTCCATCCTCTTCATACGTTTCATATAACTCAAATATTGCATCATTGTAAGTAAGTAACCTTTTTTCATGTAAATTACTTATATACAGATTATTTTTTATATCCAAATTATTTCTTTTTTTTATTTTATTTTTTATATCCTTGTATAAAACAAACTGTCTTTGTTTCCTTTCAGAAATAGTATTACCCATTATATATAAGCATAAAAAGAAATATATTATATATATAAATATATATATATATATATATTTTTATGTATAAAGTAAAATATTTAAATATATAAAAAAAAATTAGCAAATGTGAAGAATAAAAAGATCAACATTTGATAATATTAAAATAAAACAAATAAGTCACACCTATAAGATATATTTATATAGATAATTATTATTTCATTATTATTATTATACTTTTGTTATTATTATATTTTTGTTATTTTTTATTTTATTTATTATTTATAATTTTTTTTGTTTTTTTTGTTTTTTTTGTTTTTTGGTGCGTCATTTTCAAAAGAAGGCAAAAATGAAAAATACATATTTCCCCTTTCTTCGTTCCATTTGAACTTTTACACTTTTTTTCTTTTCTTTTTTTGTTTTGTTTTTTTAATTCTTTATTTTATATTTTTTTCTATTTTTTTTTATTTCTTTTTTTTTTACATATATGAATGGTTTACCTCTTTTTACGATACGTTTACGATTCTTATATATACATCATCATATATATTTTTAATATATTACAAAAAAAAAAAAAAAAAAAAAAAAAAAAAAAAAAGCATATTTATATATTTTGAGTTTATTTTTAAGATATATAAAATAAAAAATTTTTTAAAATAATAAAAAATTAAAAATAATAATTAAAAATTAAAAAATAAAAATCAATAAACAATAAACAATAAATGTATGAATGCAGTATAAACATAAACATATATGTGTATTATTATATTACTACATAATTTGAACATAAAAAAAAAAAAAAAAAAAATATATACATATAATATATATATATATGTGGTATAATAATAATTTATCATTTTAATAAATATTAAAAATAATAAAAGTAATATATTACATTATTTAAAAAAAAAGATATAGCAAAATTAGTTTGTGTCTTTTTCTTTATCTTTTGTAAATGACTTGACATGTTTTGGTAAATTTCTTATAATTGTTTTATAAATATTATGAATATGTATTTTTTCATTTTTTTTTTCTGAATTTGTATATTTTTGATAATCATCTTTAAAATAAAAAGAATTATGATTAAAAAGAAGATAATCCATAATGAAAATGAACTTCTTTATAATATTTTTCTTAACATATTTAAAATAATTAATAAAATGAATAATACACAACACACAACATATAACATTTAAATATTTCTCTCTTTTTATAATGTGCCTCTTGGAAAGAAAATGAGAATAACAATTATAATAATTATTAGTATTATAATAATTAATATTATTATTATTATTATTATTATCCATATTATGTTTATAAAATATCAACGTATCCTTTTTACTAATTTCAATATTAGCTATATTATAGAACAAAACACAAATGATGCTTAATAAATACTTTTTATACTTTTTTTTTCTATTTACATAAATTTTTTTTTTTTCATATAAACTTAAACCTAGTGTAAACAAAGAATAATATATACTAAAAAATAAATCTATCGTTTGTATGAATAAATGTATAGTATTTTTTTCATCCCATATTTTTATTTTCGTATTAAATGCTACATTTGTATAATATATATCACTATAATCTTTTTTATTATTACTGTCATTATGATATTTCTTGGAATTGTATATATTATAATATTTCTCTATATTATAATTCTGATGAATACTATTATTCTTATTTCCATCATTAATTTTTTCATTATATATACCATACATTAAGGTACATGTTCCATAATACGAATTAATAAAATTATTAATTTTTAAGTACAAGTCTGAATTATTGTTATTTTGTAATATATATATGTCTATTTTACTGTTATATATTTTATAATCTAATTCATATAAATATTTTATTAACAATTGATAAAAAAAGCTTATCAAATAATTAATACTATAATATATTTTATTTTCTTCTTGTTCATTTTTTAAAAAAAGCGGTTGATGGTGGTGAGGGTAAAACAATGGAATTAATGGAAACGATAAAATATAATTATTATTATATATGATATCATTATTATTTAATATATTGTTTGTTTGTTTTTCTTTTTCATTATATTTATCTAATATTATAAATGAATTGGTTTTAATTATATTTTCCTTAATAATACTATCCTTTTTCTTTTCGAATATATTTGATTCTTTACTATTAATATATTCATGTTTTTTACAAATCTTTATATCATTTATAAACATATTAATCTCCTTCTCATTATTTTTGGCGTCTTTTTTTATAACACGCATTTGTTTATCTTTCAAGCGATCTTTTATATTTTCTGATGAGTTGAATATATCTTCAACATCCTGTTCCTTAAGCATATGAAATTTATACAAAATAGAAATAAATATATGGTCAATTTTTTGCAACCATTTATTAATAGACATAAAATAGCCAATATAAAAATAAGATAACATAATAAAAAATACGTGATGATATTTAGATAAATTTAAACAATAATTTTGTGTATCTAAATAATATATTAATTTTACAAAATGAAAATATAAAGTATTATTTATTAATACAAGAAAATTATTCATATCCTTAAAATTTATTAATTCATAACATATTTGAAAAGTATATTTTAAAAACATTTCATGAACAAATAATTCATACCCATTCGTATTAAATGAATTAAAATCGGATAATGAAAACATTTGATTTTTTTGTAAAAAATGTATATTTTTCCTTTTAAAGAAAAAACATTCTAATAAATAATAATTTCTCAATATTTTTTTGCTTCTATTGTCTTTAAAGAGACTTTCTATAAAATACGCTTTTTTAAAAAAAAAGAAAAATATTATCATCATTATTATTAATAAAAAATTGGAACTATCATTTTTAACATGTAATATGGAAGATAATATGATGTTTTCATATTTCATTTTATTTGTTCTTAATATTCTTACAAAATTATCATATATATTATTAAATAATTTATCTGCAAATGACAATGAAATGTTTCCATCACCTTTCTTAATTTCTCTTGTGATATTTTTTGTCCACACTTTATTATATTGTTTCTTATTTTTCTTTTCATCAGATTTTTCTATTTTTTTACTTTTTGGAAATAATGGATATTTACATAATATTAATAAAGCATATAAAATTTCATCATTTTCATTTTTAAATATATTTAACAATAAACAAAAAGCTTCATTCCATTTCAAACAAATAAATATATAAGATAATTTAAATAACAATATTAAAAGTGTTTTTCTTTTTTTCCCCTTACATTTTTTTATTATATAATTTTTTTGTAAATATATTAAAAGATCTATACACATATATTCATTCATATATATCAAAAGAGGATTTGTTTTCCTATTTTTCTTTTTTTCTTTATAATTTTGTTTATATACAAATGAAACATGTTTTTCATTTTTAAACATTTTATTATTTAACTTATATAAATTTCGATACATATATTTTTTCAATATCTTTGTATTGCTTCTATATTTGTTTGTTCTACTATTTTGTAGGTTTTTCGAATGACATGATAATTCATCATAATTTTTTATTATATAATTTAAATTTCTTTTATATTTTCGTGTTTTTGCACCAAAGTAATACATATATTTTTCTTTACATAATACATATAACAATTTGATAAGTTGATAAAAATTTATATCTGTGAAAAAAGTAGGACTCATATAAAAAGACGAGCTATTACAATTATATTTTTTATTTAAAGATATATATTCATTTATTACTAATTTCAATTCGTTCATATAATTTAATATTTTATTATCTTTATATATATTAATCGATATATTTTTTTTTCTTTTTTGTTTTTCAAAAACAGAAGTACCTATCATTGATACTTCTATTTTATTTTGTTTACTTTTGTTTGGTACTTTCATATATTTTTTTTTATATTCTTTGAAAAAAAAAGAAAAAGTTTTATTCTTTTCATAATTTTTTAAAAAAATATTATTATCCAAACTATTATAAGATATCAAATCATTCAAATTCATATTATTCTCATTATATTTATAAATAAAGGTATTATTATATGATAAAGATGAATAATAAAAATTATATTGATCATACTGATTTTTAATATGTCCATTTTTATAAATATATAAGAACAAATTGTTTTTTTTTTTTTCTTTTGCAAAATTATAGATATGATCATCAGTTAAATTTTCATTTTGCTGTATATAATTTATATATTCACTTAATGTATTAAATGTAGAAAATTTTTTTATAACATTTTTTAATTCCATTTTTGAATTGTTAGATATATTGTGATATGTACTTAAAAAAATATCTAATAATAATATATTATCATTTATTATTTGTTTATTTAATTTTTCATAATATTTTATATCTTCCATAGATATAATATTAAGTTCATTAAAATGTGGTTCTTTTATGTATATATTACTATTTATATCCTTCATTTTGTTTTCTTTAATAAATGTAAGTGATTTCATAACATCATTGGATTGATTAAACCTTATATCACTTGAGAGACATGATATATTATTATAAAAGGAACTTCTATCTAACAAATATTGATATAATAAGAAGGATTCATATATTTGTTGTTTGTAGTTATTTATATTTACAACATATACTCCATCTATAACTTGATGGTAATAATAAACTTGTTTTGAACAATTTAAGAAATCAACAATTGAAAGATTATTATTTTTTTTAATATTGTCATAATATTTATTATTATATATATTTCTAATATTATCATATAAATATATAAATTTTAAAAAATCTATCTTATTGTATCTATATTTATTATAACATGATATATTTGGATGTATTACATTATTAATATGACAATTTCCCATACATTTATTAATATTTGTAGGTTCATAATTTTCTAAACATATATATTTGTTTTTGTTCTCATCATATAAATCATAAATATTTTTTTTATTATATAATATTTTATATTCTTCATTGTTGTCAGTATATTTTTTTTTAAAACTTTTGAATTTTTTAAATCCTTTCATAAATACAGTTTTATTCTCATTCATTTTAAAAATATATAACAAAATTTGGAAAGTACATAAATGTTTATTTATATGCATAGGATTACTATTTATAAATTTGTTGATATGGAAAAAAAATAATTCTTCTGGTAAGTTATAAAAAGGAGACAAATATAAAATATTATATTTATTATAACTCTTTTTATTTTTTAATTGTAATTTTTTCTTATCCATTTTTATAAAATATTTTCCAACTTCCTCCTTACATTTAATGAAATGCTTAGTATTATTAAAACGGGTTAGATTAATCCTATCATGATATTGAAAATAATTTTGAAGATCACTAGGAATATTAATTTGTTCATTTTTTATTTCTTTTTTTATTTCTTTTTTTATTTCTTTTTCTTTTTCCTTTTCACAACTATTCCCTTTTCCTGACTCTCTTATAATATTATCATTAACCATATGATCCCTTTCCACATATAGAACTGGAAAATTTGTCAGACATGTATTATTTCGCGTGTTATAAGTTGTTATATTAATTTCTAGATATATGAATAAATTAAAATAATATAATACCTTGTATAAGAATTGGTCATCATTTTGTATAATATTGAGATATTTTGAAATGATCGTATTATTGTGTTCATTTTCCTTATTCCTTTTATTCTTTTTTATTATATCTAAGTGGGCTGGTATAACACAGTTTTCATTATCATCAGAGAAAACAAAAAAGATAAGAATTTCATGATAAATGAATTTATACTTTGTCATTATTATTTTCATCTTGTTATATAATTTTTTTATTTTCTTTATATGGAAATGTAAATATTGAAATTCTCTAACATTAAGATAATAAGAAGGGTAAAGAAAATAATTTGAAAAAATATAATTCTTATCAGTTAATAAACAAGTGTATATTTCATTAGTAGAATAAAGAAGTAAATTTCTAATATTCATTTTTAATGTTTCTATGTTTTTGCGTAGTATATTATCCATTTGTGTCATATCTAAAAAATGTTTCAATTTATTTTTATTATTTATAAATTCTATATCAATCAAGTTGTTCATATCATTTGAATTTTTTCCTTGTATAATATCTTTTATATGCATTGGAATATTTATTATATTCATTTTATTTTCTAGGATGTCAAAAAAATTATCTTCGTAATTTTCTTCTTTCTTTTTTTCGTTAATATAGTTATGGAACATAAGAATATAAAAATAAAAAAAATAAAATTCATTTCTTTTTACATTTAATGATTTTTCTATATTACACCCTAAATATTTTAATAGTCCAGAATTCTCTTCAAAATGTATTTCGCAAAAATAGAATGGTGATATCTTAGAATTACAATTAAGAATATTAGATGAATTACTAAAATATTTATTTTTTGATATAACAATTTTATTATTTTTCTTCTCTGTACTAGATCTATTCATACCACTAAATGATGTACACATATTATGACCATTGTTCATATTATATGCAACATATATATCATCCCTTAGGTTTTTATTAAAATATAATATATATAATTTGTCTTTTAATATAAATGAGTCCACAATTTTGTCCTCCTTAAAATAACGTTCATATAATATATTTTTAGAGTTAACATTTTTATAATGTATCTCATTATTTTTTGTTTCCTCGATATTATTATCATTATTTGACACATTAATATTCTGATTTTGTTCATCTGTACTTTGAGAAGTAAACACCATATCTTCTAACTGCTCATTATTATTATTAAGATTATTATTATGATTATTATTATTATTATTATGATTATTATTATTTTTTTTTTTATTATTATTATTATTATTTTTTTTATTATTATAATGATTATCTTCATTTTGATGATTCTCCATTACATTTTTATTATCATCGAAACTATTATAACATATATGATTATTCATATTAATGTTTGTACAATTACTTGTGTTATTATTTATTCCGTTCTTATACTTATTATCCACATTTTCTACTTTCATATCTGATAGAAAGGTTACATTAAGATCCAAGATATCCTGAATCTGTATATTCTTAATATTAAAAAGAAACAATTTTTTTCCAAGAAAATTATTCAATAGTTGGTCAGCCTCATTGAAGCATTCGTAGATATAATTTATGCATACAACCATTTCTTCATTATTATTATGATTATTGTTGTTATTATTATTATTATTATTATTATTATTGTTATTGTTATGATTTTTACTATTATTATTAATTTCTTCATTTAACTTATTTTTTAAATACACCTTTATATTATTTATATCCTTCGTCAACATGTCCTTAATTTTACTCCTGTCATCTGTCGTTGGGTCTGTTGAATTACCTGTCCTTTCATTTATCTTTTTAAAAAAAGGATAAGTCATAAATTGTTCGAATACGACAAAATATTTCTTATTAATTTTATAAAACACATTTAAGTTAGGTTTGAAGGGAAAAGTAAAATTAGAAAATCGATTTATAATATTATCTAACAACTGAACAAAATATGAATTATTTAAAAAATAATTTTTATAATGTTCATATATGTAATTATTCATATATAATTTTTTATTAAAAAAAAATATATAGAAAAAATAAAAAAAGGAATAATAGAATACTAAAGTATTTAATACTTTATCTTCTTTACTAATCCATATACGTCCATTTTTTCTTAAACTTAAAATCATAGGACTTTTTATATTCCTTTTACATTTCAAAAAGATAGATTTATAATTTTTATTTTCTTTCTTTTTACCAATACATTTATAATATATTTCTTCATTTTTGTTATATAATAAAATATCATCCAATTTTATAAGAATATTATTCTTTTCACATGTAACTAAAATGAAATGTGAACATATTTCTATATCACTAATAGGTCCATTTATTTTATCAATAAGTAGTTTATTGTATATTTGTTTATTCTTTATAATTTTTTTTTTTAATAGTATGTAAGATAATACTCCATCAATATCTCCAATAAAAATGTAAATGTGTTTACCATTTTTTTTAATTAAATATTTAATACATGTTATGGAATTATAATGATATTCATTTGGTAGCTTAAAATCTTCTTCTACTATTACTTTTTTTTTTTTTTTTTTTTTTTTTATATATTCCTTATTGTTTATTACAAAAATTGAACCATTTTCAGTACCGCAAATTAACCAATACAAATTTTCAACAACGCATATCTAAAAAAAAAAAACAAAAAAAAACAAAAAAAAAAAATGACGACTTCATATAATATGAAAGATTAAATAAATAAATATATATATATATATACATATATTTTTGTTTTTATGATAATATTTTAAGGGCACTAAAAATATTATCAAATATATTTGTTTATATAACCTTAGTTATAACATCATCTGTAGCAAACTTGATTACATTTACAAATTTAACTTGATCAAAGAAAACTTTCCCCTTCTTTTTAAAAATGAATATTCTTCCATTGGTTGACCCTACATAAATATAACTATTATGAATATACAAGGAGAAAAATAAAGTTTCGTTTTCATTGTTATCTTCTTTTACATTCAATTTATATAAAAGAGCATATGTTTTCATTTTTTCTTTTTTTTTTTAATTATAAACATGATATTCTATATAAACTTATTATATTGTAATATGTTATTATTTTATTGATTTGATTCTATCATATTTTATAACATTCTAATTGTTTTTATTTTATCACTCATTGGTTAACTTTTTTCTTTTTTTTTTTTTTTTTTTTTTTTTTTTTAGTGTGTTTTGTGTGTATAGGGTAAATATTTATTTATGGCTCACATGATTCACAAAATACATTTTACTATTTTCATTTTTTTTTACAATATAATAAAATTATTAAGTCACTATGTGAATAGCATTAATATAAAATATTATATATGTATTTATTTTATTTTATTTCCCTTTCCTTTTCCTTTTATTATTATTAATACTAGTATTAATAATTATTTTAATGGTTATATTATATATATATTATATATATTTTTGTATTAATAAAAAACATTCTTTTCTTAAGTTATTAAAACCATTAATTTTTATCAAGTCTCTCCTTCTTTATTTTACAGTTGTGAATTATATGCATCTCAATTATTCTTTCTTTTTTAATAATTCAAGGTAAACGTTCTTATATTATATCATATTATTATGGTTCATAAAGTGTGGTATATATAAATAAATATATATATAATATATATATTTATTTTTTTTTTAATAATAAAATTTTAATTTTATAAAAATAAATAAAACAAATAAATAATAATATAATAAGATATAAACATAAATATGTAATCAATTATTCTCTCTATTTTAAAATAAAAATGAAAAAAAATATATAATAATTAATGGCGAGGGGGAATACTTATAAAATATACATATAATTTTATTGAGTTCATATAAGTATTATAAAAATTATATATATATATATATATATATATATATATATGTATATAATATATGTTTTATATATATATTATATATATACATAATATATATATAGAGAATATTGAAGGAAAAATATTTAAAAAAAAAAAAAAAAATTATATAATATATAATATAATTCTAATAATTTCAGGATCCCTATTTATAAAAAAAAAGATTAACTTCAAATTTATTTTTTTCTTTTTTTTCATGTATATATATACATTTTTTCCAAAATTTTTTATGATATAATATATATATATGTATATTTTATCTATAACATTTATATTTTATATTAAAAAAATAAAATAGTACATAAAAGATAAGTATAGTAATATAACAATATTATTATAAAATTAAATAATTGAATGAATATATATATATATATTAAAATTGATGAATTAATTATAATGAAAGTTAACTAAATGTAAAATATAAGAATAATATATATATTATTTAAGAAACAATAAAAGTTTTATGATATCTATATTTTAAGTAAAACATGTATGAATAATATATATATATATATATATATATATATATATATATACATATACATATACATAATATATAAAATATAATTTTAAAAGATGGATTTTCAGAATCGTGTTGGACATAAAACAGGTAGTGGTATGCCACTATCAAGAGAAGATATAAATCAAGAGAGAAGAGAACGACTAAAACAGCTAGCTTTAGAAAATATTGATATTACTAAAGATCCATATATCTTAAAAAATAATGTTGGTATGTTTGAATGTAAATTATGTTTAACTCTTCATAATAATGAGAGTTCATATTTATGTCATACTCAAGGAAAAAAACACCAAATGAACCTTGCTCAAAGATTACTAAAAGAAAAAAATGAAATGACTACTAATAGATTAAATAAACCTGTAAGTGAACCAAGAAAAATTATTAAAATAGGAAAACCAAGATATGATGTTACAAGAGTACGAAATAAAAAAAATCAACTTGGAATATTATTTGAATTATCATTCCCTAATATTAAAGAAAATACTAAACCAAAATTTAGATTTATGTCTTCTTTTGAACAGAAAATTGAAGCACCTGATAAAAAATATCAGTACCTCTTATTTGCTGCAGAACCTTATGAAACTATAGCTTTTAAAATACCAAACATAGATATTGATGAGAATGAAGGCTTTTACTATAAGTGGTTTGATAAAAAAAAAATTTTTGTTATGCAAATACATTTTCAAAATGCATTTCCTCCTGGGCATATTAATTTACGTGAACATTCTAATTTTTTATCATCTACCAATAGATGGTAATTATATTTTTTATAAAATTGTACATCTTGTTATATATATTTTTTTTGTCATTTTATTCTTTAATATATATATATATATATATATATAAATATTTTTCCATAAGCAATAAGTATTTTTTATTATAAATATTTTTTTATGTCTAATAAGGAAACATATAATATATATATATATATATATATATATATATTCATATTTTCCCCTTTTTCATTTGTTTAAATTACAAACAGAAAAAAAAAAAAATTTATAAAATCTATGTTTATTATATATAATTAATTTTACAACATATATTTTTAAATATATATTTGTTATTTTAAATTTATATTTAAACAACTAGTATGTTATCCTATTACCTGGAAAAATAGGTTTTCCTACTATGCGTAAAATAATAGGTGTATATAAAAAGAGTTCATACAAAATAATGAATTATGTAAAAAGTTTATAAAATAATGGCATAATAAATAAATAAATAAATAAGAAAAAATATATATATATATGTATATTTCTAGGTTTATACATTATAACAGAGATAAATATAAACAATTACTACAAATAAGTACATATATACATACATATATATATATTTATATTTATTATTTTTTTTATCATTTTTAATTATATGAATACTTAAGG
>LT969555.1:826399-873899 GCA_900097035.1 Plasmodium blacklocki (nom. inval.)
AATATTATTATTTATAGATTCATAAATTTCTTCATTTTCATATATATATGTCTTAATACGTAAGTATCTAAAAAAATTATCTGTCCATATCCAATATAATTTATTTATATAATTATTCATATAATCTACATCATCTGATGAACATCCATCAGCTTCATTTACAATTTTTTGTATTTTTTCATAATCGACAATTTGTGAACAATAAACAATCATACTGAGCAGGTATAAAATGTACAGGATATTAATATTCATGATCCTTTCTTTTTTTTTCATTTTTTTTCTTAAGGGCATTATAATCTTTTATATAAAAATCATACACATAATAAAATTAATACATATATATATATATATATATATATAGCTTATATTAATGCTGATATATTTCATACATTTATATTTAAAATTTACATAAAAAAAATAAATAAATAAAATGAAATTCTTTATATAATTACATTTTTATACTGTCTTAAAATTATTATATGGAATATACTAAGCAGGATAAAAAAAAAAAAAATTCGTTCTAAAAATACATATTTTTATACTGTCTTAAAATTATTATATGGAATATATAAAGCATGATATATAGAAAAAAAAAAAATTATAAAAAAATTCTTTTTAATTGGAAATCCCCTCAGGCAACAAGAATAAGGCACGCTGTAAATATTATGTAAACGACAATCATATTCATATTCATTTTTATATGGTTTGATAAAAAAAAGTAGAAATCGCGGAAATTAATATTTTAAAAAATAAACATTTAAATTACCAAAATTAAAAAAATAAAAATAAATAATCATTTTAAGAAATTATCTATTTTATTTCAAATAAATATTTTTTACTTTATTTAAATTTTTTCTTTTCGTCTTTAATCGTGCAGAAAAAACAAACCAACAAAAAAAATAAAAAAACAAAAAAAAAAAAAAAAAAAAAAAGAAAAAACGAAGTGGCGATTTTATTTGAGCTGAAAATTAGCTCAAAGGTTGTACAAATATATTTTAACGGTATATAAATCATTTAAAAAAAAAAATAAAAAGAAATATATAAATTGAAAAACACATATATACATATATATATACATATATATATATATATATATATATATATATGTGTCTACAAAAAAAAATTAATAACAAAATAATATAAACATAAATATACACACAAACATATATATATTTTATATAATACAGTTTAATTTATATAAATTCAATTTTAAAAACTTGTCCGAATGGATAAACCAATTAAAGGCCTTAAAAGTAAGGCATATTAAAATAGAAAAGAATATTTGATACTTTTTTTTTATAATTGTAATCATAACAACTTTGTGTTTTTATTATATCCATTAAAGGTGAATAAAAAATTGAAAATATTTAAAACATTTTTCTTCTTCATAGTCTTATTATTAATATTATTATTATTATATATTTTTTCAATTTCATCAATGTTATTATTTACATTCCTGTTCTTATCAGACATAATAATAAACAGATCTTTTTTATGATAATTTAAAATATGCTTTTTAAGATCCTTTAGGATGTTAAAATAATATTTTTTTGTTGATTTATGTATTTTATTGGATTCTTCAATTTTCTTAAATAAGACAAGGAATGAATTTATATGGAAACATATTTGATTTAATATTTTTAACTTATTGACATTATAGTTATTGTCATTTTTTATAACTTTATTAAAACATATGTTCTCTAAGAATTGTAGTATATATTCCAAACATAAATTTAAAGATTGGGTTATATCTTTTTTTTTGATAACATCAAAATAATTATTCTTTTCATATATTTTCAATATATTAGTAAATGTTTTAAGTATATCATACAAATCGATTATATTTATGAATATATCTTGATATGTCCTACTATTATCAATTTCATTATTATCAATTAACGTTTTTAAAAAATTATATGAAAATTTTTTTAAATAATAAAAATAAAACAATGTATTTACTTTCTGGTCTTTTATAAAATTTGCAATATTAACAAATATAACAATATTCTCTCTTTTATATATTTTTTGATAATTTATTTTTTTTAAAATTATTTTATATATATTAATAACATGACGATTGAAATGTGTAGACAATTCATTTTTAGCTCTTGTTATAGATATACAGCATATGGCATATGACTTGTAAGACTTCTCTTTAATAATTAAATTTTTTATTCTTTTAAATATTAGATGATATTTATCTTGACACAAAATATTATTAATATTAATATTATTATTATTATTATCATTATTATATAAGAGTAAATCAAATATGTTACATATATCCATTAAATTTATATATTCTATACGTTCCAATAATAAATAATTCCCTAGAATATATAAAAATTTATTATTCATTTTATTCTTAATACTTAAATATATAATGACAGATAAGCTATGCATATTTTCTCTCATAGTAATTTTGCATATATTATTTGTATTATCTTTATTATCAATACTATGAACTACGTAGTAAATTATATCTTCTTTTATACTAACCATTTTTTTTGAGATATTTTCTATCAACATTTTATTTTTTTTTTCTAAATCATCTGAATTTTTTTCAACCATACAATTATTCATATCTACTATATCACTTTTCCTATTTCCTTTTTTTGAAAAATATAATTTCTCACCACGTTCATAAGACAAAAAATTTTCTTCTATATGTTCATAAAAAGGTTGAGCTATATTTATATATTTAAATGATATATATATATGTGATAAAAATGTATATAATTGTAAAACTTTTATATTATTATATGTTTTAAGTAAATTCAAAAAGGTGGCTACATCGTGTAAGGTAAAAAAGGTATTTATATATTTTGAAGTACACATTTTGTCTACTATATCAGAAATATTTTTATTATGATATTCATTTAAATTATTATTACATAAAAAATTATAAAAACAATTTATATCATCATTTATATTTATGCTATTAATATTTAAGACAAAAAAGTTTTTGATATATTCATTGAAAGGACCATTTGTTAAAATCTTTAGAAAATTTAAAGAAAAGTTTTCATATTTATTGTAATTTAATATATCCATACACATATAATAGATAAATTTAAAAATACAAAAATTTATAATTTTATCATTGTGTACACATTTTTCTTCTAGTAAGCATTTTAATATAATAATTAGTTCTTTTAAACTAAATTGATTTATATTATATACAAATATCTTGTTAAATTCGTTGTATATTTCTTTTTTATATTCATTTGATATATTGTTTTTTAATTTATGAAAATTATATAAAATACATGACATATGTACATAATTCATTCTACATTCTTCATATATATGTGGTAATAACAATATCAGTTTTTTTTCTAAGCTATAATTCATCTTATTATTATATTTTACATTTGTTAAAGATTTCAAAATTCTTATAATATGTTCAAATCCAATCCGTTTATTATTTGCACCTTCATGTTCTTTAACCCTTTGTGTATAAAATATATTACTACTTAAATATCTTTTATTGAATAAATATAATTTATTATATTCCTTTATATCTTGAATAAATGAGTTCAAAAAAAAGAAAGAAAAATTTATACTACTATTAATGTGAGCATTTTTTTTATAATTTTTTTGATAATATACTGAATTATTTTGAAATATATTATCTCTTCTATGCTTTTCGTCATTTTCCTTTTTTTTAATATTTATTAATTTACCTTTTTTAAAAAAAATAAAATATTTATTCTGGTGATTTAAGTTATTTATGATAATTCTACAAGACCTTTTCAGCCTTTCCACACTATTTTTCATATCCATCTTTTTCATAATAATAATAATAATAATAATAATAGTTATTATAATTACATGTTTTGGTTTTTTTTTTCCCCTTCTTCTTCTTCTTCCTATTTCTTTTTTTTTTTTTTTTTTCCATCGTTCAAAAATGAATATATCAATTTTATGATACTAAAAAGGAATTTGTCCCCCTGCTAATTTTCTATACCATCTAAATTATATAATTTAAAAAAAAAAACACATATATACATATATATATATATATATATATATATATATATATATATATATTTATTTATTTATTTATATGTAAAAAATAATTATATTACATATATTTATATATTTATATTTTTTTTCCTTTTTTTTTTTTTTTTTTTTTTCCTCTTTTTTCATCAATTTATTTATATATATAATATAATATAATATATCTATTTTAAAAAAAA
Source organism: Plasmodium blacklocki (nom. inval.) (assembly GCA_900097035.1). Classification (NCBI taxonomy): domain Eukaryota; phylum Apicomplexa; class Aconoidasida; order Haemosporida; family Plasmodiidae; genus Plasmodium; species Plasmodium blacklocki (nom. inval.). The sequence goes on from LT969555.1 coordinate 830,605, forward strand.
ACTTACATAATATATAAATTATAATAATCGCAAAATAAGAAAATAATATTTTATTTTTTGAATGAATATGAAAGAATTAAAAAAAAATAAATAATCCCATTAATATTTACATATGAATCTTCATTTATGCGTATTATTTATATTTTAAATGAAAAAGTTTTGAAATATTAACAATATTACTATAAGTAAAATATATAAAGTTTGTTTTGTTTGCGAATTCATTACACAAAATACACCATCACCAAAATAAAGATGTGAACACTGGCATTTTACTGCCCCGTCAACAATAGTACATTCTGCATTTATATCACAACCTCCATTATTTTTTGAACAGGTCATATCTTTCATAGGTATACATTTAAAATAATTTACAGTCATATCAGCTATATAATTAGGTCTGCATCTACATTGTTCTTTATCTTTTTCGACAATATAACAACGAGAATTGGGGCCACATTTGGAATATTCACAAATATAATTTACTTTAAATATTACAAAATTTCTTACTGCAGTCGCATAAAATTTTCCTTTCATAATGAGTTGTTCAAAATTATATACTGCTTCATCTATTATGGCTGTTGTATTTTTAATATCTCTGCTTTCTTTTAATAACGTTCTTCTTATTTTTTCCGCATTAGAATCATTTTCGTTTGGAGATTGCAAGTTTTTTTCTATACTATTAACTAAAGGGGATGAAGATTGTGCTGTTTTCTCTTTTTTTCCTGTAGATGAATCTCGCGAATTTGACAAAGAATTTGTTCCTTCTGTTTTATGTTTATTGGGTGAAACTTCTTTATTCTCTGGTTTCTCCAAATGAGATTCATGTGAATCCGTACTGAAAATTTCTTGAAAGTCTTGAGAGACATTGCTTGAGGTCTCATGTATGTCATCATTTGTTGTTTGAGAAACATCATTGTCTTCTATCAAATATGGTTTTAGATGATTACCCAATTTATATCCTAATATATTATTATGATTTGATTTTTCTTCATGTGTGTCTCTATGAGTACTTGTTAAATTATAATAATCATCGTATTTATCATCAATAGATAATGATTCATTACCTAATTTTTTTAATACAAAAGGGAAAAATGCTTCAATTAAATCTTCTTCTTTTTTTTTTATTTGTTCTTCATTATCTTCATTAGATATAATAATATTATTATCTGTTTTTGAATTAATAATAGATAAATTTTCATTATCTTTATTTAAATATGGATTTCCTTGAGTATTGTCTTCTCTTTTTCTTATTAAATAGTTCATCTGATCATTTTCGTTATTGAATTTATTTGATAAAATATCCCTATAATTTTTCATAGATAAAAATTTATACTCATCTTCATTATTATTATTATTATTATAATTATTATTATTATTGTTGTTGTCTGTATTATCATTTTTTTCATTATTCATATTTTCTTTATTTGTATTATTTTCATCATATGTAATTTTCTTCTGGGGTGTATCTTTTATATCATCTACATGAGTGTAGACAATATTGTTAAAATATAAGAGCAACAAAAAAACAAAGGTAAAAACCTGGTTACACTTAAAAAACATCATATTATTTACCTTGCTAGTTCGTTCAAAATTTTATGTGAATTTTGGACAAATATTATTATATTAATACTTATAGACAAAGTGTTTATATAATATTTAAAACAAAAAAAAAGTAATAAATAAATATATACATATATATATATATATATATATATATATATATATCATTTATATAATAAAAGTTATTATATAAAGAAGAAAATAATATAATAAATTAACATAAACACAGTCGTATCGAATTAAAAATAACTATATAAAGAACAAAAAAAAAAAAAAAAAAAAAAAAAAAAAATATTATGTGTATTCGACTGTTGTTTCCTAATGCACTTCTAATTAATTATATAATAAGTGTGGAAAAAATAATAAAATAATAAGAAATTTAATTATATAAATCTTGTTTTATTTTATTTTATTTTTTTTATCTTATTAAAGAGTGAAAAATGATATATTGAAAAGTTACAATTCAAATAAAAATAATTTTCACCTGATCATAAAAAAATATGGCACGATATAGCATATCAATTAAAAAAAAATAAAAAAAGAATTCAAATAGAATTTTAATAAATTATAACAGAAAATATCGAATTATAAAAAAAAAAAAAATATACACATATACATATATATATATATATATATATATATATATATGTATATTAATTTTTTTTTTTTTATATATTATATACAGAAGTCGTAATATATTACTACAAAAAAAAAAAAAAAAAAATAAATAAATAAATAAATAAAGAATAGACATAGAAGTCAAAATATCTAAATAAATATATATTATTTAATATATTTTATATATTGTGATATATCTAAAAAAAAAAAAAGAAAAACGTTAAAAGAATAATAATTAGTTTTTCTCTCTCTCTCTATATATATATATATATAATAACACATATAGTGTATTATTAAAAATGTGTGTGTGTTCCTATTATTATTGAACATGTTTAGAATATAAAGATTATTACTTAGAAATAAACGGATTATTTATAATATATAGACAAAACATATAAAACATAAAAACAGTTGATATTGAAATGTATTTTTTAGATGAACCTTTTATATTTTATACATAATGACAATTATATATATATATAAAAGAAAAATGAACCCAAATAATATTATAATCAATTATATCTTAAAAAAATAAGAATAATAATTTCGAATAAATTCAAGTTGCTAAAGGAATGTATTAAATCATTGAAAGTATGGTTCTATTCTGTTCATTCCATGACATTATAATAACCTCTAATGATATATATATATATATATATATATATATATATTTATATATTTACTTATTTTCTATTATAATCAAATAAAATATAATTAAAAAAGATTAATAATATCTCCATAAATTCAAGGTTATTACTTAATAAATAGTTTTATTAATATAAAGAGAGAGATATATATATTCTAACATTACACAAATTATTATATATATATATGTATATATTTATATTTATATACAACTATTTTTTTTTATTATAAGGAGAATGTTTTTAAGAGAATATAAATAATTTTTATAAAAAAAAAGGATATGAATATACATATATATAAATATGCAAATAATTATAGAACTTGAAAAAAAGAAAAAAAAAATAATAATTATATCATTTTAACAAAATATTAATTATCCTCTTCATATTAAAATATTTTAGGCTATAATAATATATATTATTTATATGATATAATAATTTTTATATAAACATACTTATTAAAAAAAAAATTTTTTATACATGTTATTTTTTTTATTTAATTCAAAAAAGAGAATTTTGAAATTATTGGTATAATAATAATAATAAAAATATGGAATATATTAATTAATATATAATATTATTTTACGTATATATATATTATAATATAAATTAATAGCCATTATTATATATATATATATAAATAATAATAATAATAATAAATACAATATGTAAATATATTATAATACGTTATATTATATATATTATATGATTAAACCAAATATATTTTATTTTGTTATTCTTATGTATAATTCTTTTTATATTTAACTTTGCGACGTTATGAAATAAATTATACTTCTCTATCTATTAAGATTATAAAACATTATAATTAAATGATAAATATGAATGTATAATTTTTAATAGTAGAAAAAATGACATTCCAACATTAATATATAATATTTATTTATTCATATATTTTTATGTATTAATTATTTGATGACCAAATATATAAATATATATATATATATATATATTTATTTATTTATCTAAATATATTTTATGGAAATATATATTTTTTTTTTCTTTATATATTTAGTTGAAATTTGATTAATGAAGGATTTGAATGTTATTAATAAACTTTTATCATCAAATAATGAAATGAATAAAAAAAATAATGATAGTGATAATTGTGTTGTCGTAGAAGATGAAACAGATCAAAATTATGCTGAAGGAGAGTTGGAAGAAAAGGGCGAAGAAGATGAAGTTGGGAATAATAATATGAATGAAAATAATATAGATGATGATAATATAAATGATCATGATAATTATAATTATCATGACCATAATGAGGGTGATTATGAGGAAGACGATGATAATGATGAAGACTATTATGATGATGAATATAAATTTGAAAAGGTTCAAAGAAAAGATATATTTTTAAATATCGATAAAATAGGTTTTTATGAACTAGTCTTAAAACAACTTTTAGATGACAACCTAATAGAGTCATACAATATTATGAAGGCAGAGCTAAATAATTTGGAAGAAAATAAAAATGTAAAAGGTGATTTTCTTTTTAACATGTATTTAAAAAGTGATAAATTAAATTTTTTTAATTTTCTCAAAAGTGAAAAATATTATCAAAAAGATAAAAACGTGGATGATGAAGAAATCAAAAGAGAAGATAAGGAAAAGGTTAAAAAGGAGGATGAGATAAAAGTTAAGAAGGAAGAAGAGCAAAAGGATGAACAAGAAGATGATGAAAAAAAATATAATAATGATGACAATAATGACAATAAAGACAATAATGACAATAAAGTCAATAATGATGACTATAGTGATAACGAAAAATATCATATTAATAATATGTCCAGTGATGATCCCAATATATTAAACAAATTAGTAGATAACAATCTTCTAAACATAAAACTAAAAATGTATAATAATAATAATTTTATATTAAACTACGATGTAAATAACGAAAAAGTAAGAAGGACCTTTTCTTATGAAGTAAATGATCAAATTGAATTAATACATAAAAACAAATGTTTATGTTGTGATATAAATTATAATAATACTATATTGTGTTCAGGTGGTTCAGATAACATAGTAAAGATATCAAAAATGTATGACATAAAAAATAAGAAAAAAATTTATAATATTGATAAGCATAAAGGAAAAGTGAATTGTATAAATTTCCATCCATTTAAAAATATATTATTTTCTGGAAGTGATGATTGTACAATACAAATAATAGATGTAAATAAAATATTTAAGATGAAAAAACAAAATTATTATATGCGTAAAGAATTCGAAGAACCTTATCAAAATATCTCTATTCAGGATAAAAATCCATATATATCTATATATGTACATCCATGTGGAGATTTTTTATATGCAAGTAATAAAAATGAAAACATATTAAAAATGTATGATTTACAAACTTTAACTTGCTTTACATCAATAGATACATATAAATATCATACGTCAACAATTAATGATATTCATGGAACTATAGATGGTACCATGTATTCTTCTGTTAGTGATGATGGTCATATTAAAATTTGGGATGGTCATAATTCAAAATTAGTACATACACAATTTAATGCTCATAATGGTTACTCTATTGAATCTGTTAAATTTAATAAATCAGGATTTTATATGTTAACAGCAGGATTGGATGGACAAAGTAAAATATGGGATTTACGAAATTTTAAATCCTTATTTACTTTTGGTAATGGTTTATCATGTTCTTCTAATAAAAGTATATTTATGAATAATGAATATTTTATAGCTAATATAATTCAACCAAGTGAATATTTTAAATCTCAGCTATATATATATAATGCTTATTTTGGAAATATGGAACATAATATACAAAATATACATAACGATAAAATATCTGACATTGCGAATGCAGCAGGTTTATTGAGTGTGTATACATCAGGATATGATTGTTTATGTAAACACATTCAAATTGAGCAAAGGTATTTGTCAACACTTAATTAGCGAAATATTATTATAGTGTACAAATAATTCTATGAAAAAAAAAAAAATAATAAATAAGTAATGTCATTTTTCATAGGACAAAAATAGATGTCTACTTGTTTATATGTATATATGTCAATTTGTGAATTATTATTATTTTTGTTTTTTTAAGTTTCTCATTATTTTTCTAATTTTTTTTTTTTTTTTTTTTTTGAAAACTATACATTTTGGGTCTTCTATATTAGTTCATTTTTGAGCTATAAATAATGAGTCCCAATGATTAATAATTTTTTTTTATAATTATAAAAAAAAAACAAAATATTTATTAAAATGTTAAATATATTTTTATTTCGAAATTTTTAATTTTTTTATTTGCGCATTGTTTTCTTGTAAGTATATAATTTTTTTTTTTTTTTTTTTTTTTTAAACTACTTTTTGATTATGTCTTCCTAAATTAAAAATATATATATATATATATATATATATTTAATTAGGCTAATTTATAATAATGCTAAAGTTTTATTGTATATATATATATATATTTTATTAGGGAAGTATTATTATTTTTTTATTATTATTTTATGTCTCCTTGTTATTCTAATTATATATATATATATATATATATATATTTATGTATGTATAATTTCCTTTTGAAAAAATATTATATAAAATATGTCTACAAAATTAGAACAAGAGAACTGTACGTTACTTGAAAATTTTGATGTAATATCTACGTGGAGTAGTAATAATGATAGTAACATCGAAAGTTTTGTAGAATCGTGCGAATTAGATATAAAAGATGACAACGAAAAATGTTTGAATATATTAAATGATAATTTAATAAATGATTTTGAAATAATAGAAGAAGAAGAAGAAGAGAAAAAAAAAAAAAAAAAAAAAAATGAAAAGTCTTCATCAAATATTGATTTGGAATATAATACTATGACAAAATATATAAAATGTATAATTAATAATAAAGAAAAAGAAGAATTTTTTGCATTTTTGAAATACTTATGTGATAGTGATTTATTTCTTACTTTTGTACAATTATTTTTAGATTTAATAAAAAATAAAGATAGTAGTTTAAATCCACATGATTATTTAATAAAATTTTTTCAAATAAATATTGAAGAAGAGAATAATACAAATAGTATAAAAAAAAGGAATTTAATAAAAGAAAATAATTTTTATAAAAAACAAAATGAGGAATTAAAAAAACAAATTAATATAATACAAGTAGAAATAATGGATATGAAAAAGAAAAATACGTGTAATTTTATCACAAATTTTTTTTTTAAAAATAATAAGCAAGAATATGATGCAAGTAATATTTTCCAAAAAGTAAATTTAACTTATGAAAATATTAGAATAGAACCTCCATTTTATTTTACAAAAGATACATTTAATCTTTTTATAAATTATTTAAGTGATAACAAAAGGAATTATATATATAATATCATAAAAGACATGTATAGTATGTATGAAACAAATCATAATTTATTTATAAAAAAATTGTATAAAAAGGTGATAAAGTTTATAGAATTTTATAGATCATTTGATAAATAAATTGTGGAGTAGTCTTATACATCATACATAAAAATTAAAATGAAGAGATATATAAGATAATAGCACATATATATATGTACATAAATATATACATAAATACATACATATATACATATATATATATACATATATACATATATATAATAGCACATCAATAAATGTGAATATACACATTTATACATATGAATTTATTTCTTTCATTTGTTTCATTCCAATTTGTTCATTTTGATTTGATCGATTGGGCACATAAAATTATGGTCGTAAATAAAGTAATATAAAATTTATTTTTTGAGAAAAATTTAAGTATATTATCTTTGAAAGAACATGATATATGTGTCATTTTTAAAACATTAACTGGTGAGAAAGGGCCACTAATCCTACCTCCAAAAACTCTATGAGCACTTTGTGGTAAAGAAAAGTTTGATCTGTCCACAACTATAAGTTCATGATATACATTTAAGAATTTATATTTTATATACAAATACATTTCTGTATCTTGTAATATATGTGAATATAATTTTTTTGTGTGTTTACTCGAAATTTTAATTAAAGGTTTTGGTATATCACAAAAATAAGCAAAAGAAAAATCATCATTATATAATAATGAACTATTTTCAATTTTACATTGTAATATTTTTGTTAAATCTATATATGGACCTTGCAAATGTTGTTCAGATATAGATTCAATATTAAAACAATTATTTATACATTCTTCTTTTAATGATAAATCACCATATAATGCTTTTTCTATAATTAATCCATTTTTTTTTTCTTCTTCTTTTATTTTAATATCATATATATCTTTTAATTCTTCAATTTTATTGGCATAAATAATATCAGCTTCTTTTTCTAATATATATCTTTGATCTTCTATAGTAGTTTCATCAATATAATTATTTAATACATCATAATAAAATTTCTCAAATTTATTTGTTAATATTTTATATGATTTCTGAATTAAATAATAACATTCTTCATATTCTCTTGACAACTTTTTATTCACACTTAATAATTTAGACAAGGCTAAATAACTTTTACGTATTGTCTTAGGATCCGATTTTAAATTAACATTTAATATTTCATAATACTTAGGTTTTGAATAACTGCTTCTCATATATTTTATTTTTGATATATAATTATTTAAGAAAATTTTCTTATGTTCACTATTCATTGAGTTAATGTTTAAAATTATATTGTTGTCTATGTCCGAGTTTGATTCATATATACTCCGATTCTTTTCATGATTCCCACCAAGTTCGTTTGTTTTATTTACTGTCAAAGTGGTGTTCATTTTTATAATTATATTATATTAATATATTTATCTGTTATATATTATCAGTATGGTGGCAATAATAACATTAATTTTATTTTGACATATTTTACAATTTATACATGTGTCATTTATTACAGTTTTGCAAATTATTATTATATGCTACATCATACAAATATATATATTATATAAAAATTAATATGTTTTTTATTTTTTCAATTATGAAATAGGCATTTAAAATTTTACCTGTACATATATATATATATATATATATATATATAATTTATTATTTTATTATTTTATTATTTTATTTTATTTTTTATTTATTTTTATTTTATTTTTTATTTATTTTTATTTTATTTTTTATTTATTTTTATTTTATTTTTTATTTATTTTTATTTTATTTATTTATTTATTTATTTTTTTATTATTTATTTTTTTTTTTTTGTGCACAATATAATTTTTAATATTTCAATGTGTATATATTATTTTACGATATTTCTTATGTATTTTATTTTATTTTTTTAATTAAGAAAAAGATGGAAATTTTAATATAATTAGATGATTTAAATTGTATAGTTTACATGATATATATATATATATTTATTTATTTATATATTTTTTTTTATTTTTTTGAATAAAGTGAATAAGCTTTTAAGAAGGAAAGAAGGAAATTGAAAAAATAGAGAAAATTATTTCTATAACATATTTTATCAAAAATGTGTATATGAACAAATACGGAGAATTTATTTATGTTTTGTTGTATATGGTATATATAAAACCATGAAAGAAAACAAAAAATTTGTTAAAGCAAAGGCAATAAAATAAAATGAAGAATATATATATATATATATATATATATATATATATATAATATTTTATATGAACATATATTATAAATTTACTACAGAAATAATATATACATCCATATAAATTAATATTAAAAGATGTGTATTAAATTACCTTGGGCTAGTAGTGTAGTGGTATCACGTTCGCTTCGCATGCGAAAGTTCCCGGGTTCGATTCCCGGCTGGTCCATTAAGGACAAAATAAAAAAAAAAAACATATTGAGCAAAAAAAAACAAATAGAAAAAGAATACTATAAAAATAATTTGTAAATTACATTTATTGTGCAAAAGAAAATTATTATAAGAATAAATATTATTCTAAATTAATTTATTGTAAATAAATAAATTATTATCATTTCATTGGAAAAATGAATTATATATATAGATATAGATATAGATATAGATATAGAGATATACATATATATATTAATTTAATAATGCTGTTTAGTAAAAAATTCAAACATATTATGAATAGTACTATTATCAAAGGAATAATATATATTATGAAATATTGAAGTATAGAAATTTTAATTTTTATTTTATTCTCATAATACCATATATATGTATATATAATATATATGTGTATATATATATATATATATATATAATTAAGTAGATATTATAAAAATATAAAATTGTTTTCCGCGTATATTGCGAAATTATATTCCTTTTATTATTTATAATAAAAAAATAAATGATAGTTATAATATATATATATATATATATATAGTGCTATTATATTATATTATATTATATTATAAAAAATACAACTTAATATTTTTTTCATAATCATATAAAATATATAATATATTTTTTATTTTAAGTGTTCTTATTTATCCATTTATTTTCCCTTTTCCTCTCTTCATGATAAAATTTTAAAATTTTGTTTGACAGAAGCGGGATTCGAACCCACGCCTTATACAGACTACAATCTGACTGTAGCGCCTTAGACCGCTCGGCCATTCTGTCGAACATTATAAATGCTGTTTTTTTCAACTTAATCTAATTTTATGTAGTATATTTTCAATATAAATTTTGAAAATATTATTATTTAATTTTTACAATATTTTTTAATATAAGAGTGAAATAATATATATTTATTTATATTTATTTCATAGGAATAGTAATCTGCATTTATAATTGCATTTACATTTACACTTTTTAAAAAATTATTATAATATATTAAATAATAATATTCTAATAAATTGGAGTGCAGGAGTTGTATATCTTAACTTATATAGGGAAAATAAGCATATATTTTATTTTATATAATTGTAAAAAGAATATTAAAAGAATGAATAAATAGGATGAAGGATGATCGCAAATGTGTATATATCAACATTATAAATAATAAAAAAAATATATCTATTTATATATATATATATATATATATATATATATATATATATATATATTTGGGATTGCATATGATAGTATTTAATTTGGAGAATGGTAAATTATGCGTTTCTATTTTATAATAAAAAGGAACCCATGAATCGTTAAAATATAAATTTAGTAAATGTTAAATGAATGCATTATTATATTTTTATATATATGATTGCTGAATATTACAAAGTAACATAATAATTATATATATATTATATATATTTATATTTATATTCATATTTATATTTTTTTTTTTTTTTTCGTGGTACTTAATCTTTGGTTTGTAATATATAATTTTGTTTAATTTATATATATATATATTTATATTTATATTTATTTATTTATTTTGTTTAAATTTATTAATATCTTTTTAGTTATAAAAAGAAATAAAAAATTAATTATAATGTGATTCAGGAAGAAGGCAAAATATTACATTTAAGAGGTATTTATATATCATTTAAATGAACTTATAAGAAAAAGAAAAAAAAAATATATATATATTATAAGTATATATATATATATATATATATATATATATGCCAAAGAAAATGAAATGTAATATAATTATATAACAAAATTATTACTTTTTGTTTAAAGATTAATTATATGTTTAGAATATCTTTTGGGATATATAATATGTTTACCATGAAAATATATTATGTGGAATGATTTACAACATAAAATACCATCTTTTATGTTTTTTAGAAACTTTAAAAATTATCATTTTAAATATAAGAATAAAAAAAGAAAGGAAAGAGAGAAACAAAAGAAATAATAATAATAATAATAATAATAATAATAATAATATAATAAATAACATATGTATATTGTTTAGATATATATGGGTTTTAAGCCTATTATTATATCATAAAGATATATGGCTAGTTCATTCCCATCAAATAAAAAACGATAGGACAAGGAAAAATAGTTATAATTTTCTTAAACCTATAAAATATGATTTATTTACACACAAAAAAAATGTATACACGTCAAATAAGCATAATAAAAAAAAAACAATTTTGGAAACCTTCAAAGGAATAATAAAAAAAAAAAATGTAATAGGTTCTAAAGTAAAGGAAGATTATTACAATAACATAGTTGACAATAAAAATAAGATATCCAAAAAAAATGTAACCAAAGAAATAAATAAAAATAATAACTATTTCAATAATTTATGTTATAGTGATATGATTAACAAAACTGTAGATGAACATGTAAATTTTGATGATGGTATAATAAATTATTTTGTGTTAAATTCTAATCCAAACTTATCATTTCTACTTAATAGTAATGAAAAAGGAAAGAAAATTTATACAGTAAATACAAAGAATAAAAAAAATGCTTCAGAAGATATGGAAAATGATGACAATATATCAGAAGATGAAACGACTATAAAAAATGAAAAAAATGATAAAAATAAAAATAATAATAACAATAACAATAAAAATAATATTAATAATAAGTGTAGAATAAAATTAAAACTAAAAAGAGGTTATATGAATGAAATATATGAACGAGAAAAAAAAAAGCTTAGTATCATTTTATCAACACTAAAAGATAAAAGCATTTTTAAAAAGAAAAAAAATAAAATGAAAGAAACCATTTTATTATTAAATGGTCAAACAGTTAAAACAGAAGTTATAAAACAATATCTATTTCATAAATTAAGATTAGAATATTATGAAAGTATAAGAGATCAAAAAAAAATCTTAACCTTAGATTTATGGTCTAAAGAAATTAATATGTCAGTAGAAAACTTAAAAAAATTAATTGTTTATATTTATAAAATGAAAAATTTAGTACAAAAAGAAGATGAAGATTTATTAATCAAAACCTATTTTTATAACAAAACCAATATGTTTACACTGTTTAGAAATAATTACACGGATAATGATATACCATTAGATTATGATTTATTAGAAAAAAAGGAAGATACCAAAAATTATAATGAAAATAATATGGGCCAGGAAATATTAGATCAAGGCTCACCTCGAAATCTTACTAAGGATAACAAAAATAAAAAGAATATGAAGAAAAAAAATGTTCAAAATGAATATGATATGAGTACTCCAAATAATTTGAAGGATAATGATAATATATTAATAAGAGAAAATAATAATAATAAAAATCATGAAAATAATGAAAATAATGAAAATAATAAAAATAATAAAAATAGTTATGATATATTTATGGATTATTTTGATAATGCAGAAAAGGTTTTATATAATGATTGTGAAAATTTAATAAATGTAGAAGTACAAAAATTTATGGAATGTATTAAAGATATTGTATTTTTTGAAAACTCCATATATCTGATTGAAAAATTAGAAAATAGGCCACCCTTATTAGAAGAATTAACATATGCATATAATTATGATAAAGATATATTTCTAAAAAAATTAGAAAATAAAATAAAATTATCACAAAAATTACTTATATATTTTATACCTCTTATTAATAGTACGGTTAAAAGAATAGAAGCAAATTTTAGTAGTAATTTAAGTGAAGATGATTTTTTATTAGTAAGTCTTGATGCTGTTAAAAATGGATTTAAAAAATATGATGTTGAAAAATTGGGTATAAAAAATTTAACAAAATATGTATATATATGGGCTAAAAATAGTACTTATAATTATTATCAAAAACATAAATCGTTTATATCTATATCTCCACACACATATAATGAATATAATAAAATCAAAAAATTTGAAGATTCCTTTTTAGAAAAACATAATAGAAAACCCAATATCAAAGAAATTAGCGAAGGCTTAAATTTATCGGAAGAAAGGGTTGAAAAAGCTCTCACATCATTTGTTAATATCATAGATGCAGAAAAACCTATAGTTTATCATAATAATAAATCTGGAAATGAAGAAAAAAATACATATAAAGATTTAATAGTTAATTCAGATGATATACATAGTTTTAATGAAATTATGTATAATGATATAGTAATAAAAGCGTTGAGAACATTTATTTGTAAGGGATTAAAGAAAAAAATAAACAAATTAATTATATTTATGAAATTCGGATTATTCTTAAAAAAAAAAATATATACAGATGAAGAAATATGTCAAATATTAAAAATATCAAAAAAAAAATTCCAGAAACAGTTTGAAGATTCTTTAAATGAAATTAAAAAATATATAACAAAAATTAAAAATAATAAGTCTGAAATGGATACCAATTTTGATTTTGCGTCTTATCTTAATTTAACACAGTATGACTTTTTAGGAAACGATTTTTCTCAAATAGATATATAACAAATAAAAAATAAAATATATCAAACATAAAATATATATAATGTAAAATATAAATTATATAATAGATTTTTAAACCATTTTGATTTTTAATAAGCCGTAGGTTTAATTTTTTTTTTATTTTTTTTTATTTTTTTTGTATTTTTTTTTTATATTTCAAAAAATATATATTTATACATATTCTATTTATTTTTTTTATTTGAAATGTTACATATATATATTTCAATATCATTAAAAATTTTTTTTTTTTTTTTTTTTTTTTCCTTATCATTTTTTTCATAAATATATATATATATATATATATATATATATATATATATATTTTTTCTTATTTATATATTTAACTTTTAATAAATAATAGCTACATAGCTAGCTAAAAAAAAAAGAATAAAAAAATAAATAAATAAAATAAAATAAATAAAATGTAATAAAAAAAAAAAAAAAATTATTATACACACATAAAGAAAGCCTTTCAAACATAGGTAAAGGATTATACCAAATTGTACTTAAAATGTATCATTATTCCACCCTTATTGTAAGACATATTTATACCTTCAATAATTCGTGAATAAAAGCAATTATTATTAACAGAAATATCAATAAAATTTTCATCCAAATTCATATTTTCATATATTTCTTTATCTGTTGTGTAAAAGCGTTTTCCTGGCACATTCTTGAGTATTTGTAAATTTCGGTCTATCAATAATTTGTTATAATTATTATCAGATATAATATCTGTTTCTAATGAATCGTCCAATAGTTCGTCTTTGTTTTTATCCTCTTCATTGTTTTCATGATTTTTATTTTCACCACTATCAGAAGAACATTCGGATGATAATTCCAAAATGTCGATATCTGAATCGATTGTTTCACTGGAATCTTTACAAGAAGCTTTTAAATCGTATTCCTTGTAATGTTGAATATTGTTATATTTTCCATCAGTTTTTATTAAATATTGATTGATAAATACATCATTAGAATTTTGTCCAGTGGCTATTCTACCTGACTTGTCATAAATCTTTTCATTATTAACGTTAAAAATTTGAATGGACCAATTGGATATGGTCTTTTTTAAACAGAGAGAACCATTTACACCAACTATATTTATTTTTGTAATAAATTCTTCATTCTTATTATTCATTAATAAGTAGTTACAATATACACTGGAGTTTTCCGAAATGTTTTTTTGTTGTGAAAACATGGTAATTCCTGAAAGGCAGTAGTAATGATCCTCATCATATATATCTTGTTCAACCACATTATTATTTTTTTCTTTTAAATCACATTTGTTGTGTGTATGTTCCTCTTGTGATAAGAAGATGTTATTTTCTTCATGTTCCCGCTTGTCTATTTCGCTTACCATTGTTTTATCTCCCGTACTGCATAAACCATTATTATTGTTATTATTGTAATTATTGTTATTATTGTAATTATTGTTATTATTGTAATTATTGTTATTATTGTTATTATTGTTATTATTGTTATTATTGTAATTATTGTTATTATTGTTATTATTGTTATTATTGTTATTACTACTACTATTATTATTATTATTATTATTATTGTTATTTTTCTTCAAAAAGTTAGATGTTAATCCAGTTAAATTAAGATTCAATATAATTTGTAACATATTTAGAATACTACATAAATCATTTATTAAAATTTCTTTAGATGAAATACTTTGATTCATATTGTTATATAAGTTCATGCTAAAATGTGTAACAGTCACTGAAGTAACCCCCTGTATATAATGTAAGGATGACCTGGATTCATATAGTGATTCATCATGAATATAATTATTATTTATCCAGCTAATTTGTTGAGATTTTTCTTTATATTTTAAAATGACATCTTCTGAACGTTTGGACGAATCAGATAAGGTACCATATGTAAATATATGTTTATTTCTATTCAACGCCATTTCTACAATATCAGATTTGACAATCCAAGGTGCGTCTATAACACAAAATTGAAATTCATATTTATCAAAACATTCTGATAATTTTTCTTTTAAATATTCAACATTTTGATAAGAAATGTGTTTAATAGGATTTTTAATATTTCTTTTACTTGCACCATCATTCTTTTTACTATTATAATTATTATTATTATTATTATTGTCATCATTCTGTTCATTATCCTGATGGGATAATTTTTCCAATGTAGTAACGTCATTTTCATCATATAATTTAATTATCTTAATTTCTGAAAAGTTTACATTATTTGTAGATTTTTCATATACAGATTTTTTGTATTTCGCATTCATATATTTTAGTACTGATTCTTCCTCTTTTGTAAGTAAAAGTATATGTGTTAATTTAATACGGTTTTCAAACGATAGATAATATATTCCATCATTTTGTACATAATAATTGATACCTATCATAGCATATGTAATAGGATTACAACAAAATTGTATATTATATAATAAATCATATGAATGTGAATTATTATTGTGATGTTGATTATATTTATTATTATTATTTGGAGATATATATTTTTTATATTTATTTTCTTTATTTGATAATTTTATGGATGATCTTATAAACTTCAAAGATTTATTATAATTACGTAATACCTTATAACATGATGCAATATTAATATATGTTGATGAATGTTTATTATGCTTAAATTTACGTAAACTTTCTTTTAAATAAAATATAGATTTTTCAAATTCTCCAAATTTCATACATATATGTCCACATACATCAGCAATATCTTCATCATTTTTTAAAGAATAATAATTTTTATAACATTCATGAATATCTAATAATATATCTTTTTCAGTTCTACCATTTATATTTGGATATGTAACTAAATTTATAAAAGAATTTCTAATATTAAAAAAAACATCTGAATCATAATTAGAATATCTTAATAATGATATGAGTTCTTTTATATTTACATTAGCTGGATAATGATTAATATTATGAATAACTGATTTTTGCCAGCTTATTAAAACATCAGGTGGAAATTGTTCAACATTATCATAAAAGGATGAAATGGTTCCTCCAAATTTTATAGTCATATTGTTTAAGTTTCTCAGATTGATTTTTTTTATTTTTTTATAAACATTATCATGAAAGAGTCTTCTCTTGGAATATCTAAAAACTTTATTCTTATAATAATTATTATTATGAGTATTATTATAATTATTATTATACTTATTATTATTATTATTACAAGTAGTATTTGTAATTGTATGATTATTTTTCTGATCATATATCGAATCGTACATGTTTGATCTTTGTTCACTATCCTTCATATAACTTTTAAAAAAGTCGATAATATAAAATTCTTTAATATTATTTTGTTGAATTTTATTTTCCCCTACTTGTGAAATATTTGATAATTCTGGATCATTTTCTATATCATTATTCTTATCATTTTTTTGGTGCATTAATAATGTGACTATTTGAAAATTATCTGAATAAGGTGTATATATATAATATCCACCTAAAGACAAAAAGAAAAGACATATAGCATTCAAGTTAACCATAAAGGATAGACTACCATGAACCACCATATGTGGATCTCTATATCCTTTAAATTCTTCATATGATTGATATCCTTTATCACCTATTAGACAAAGTAATTTATTATTACTTAATTTTAACATTCTTTTAAATAAAATAAATGCACCTACTGGAAATACAAAAGATAAATGTTTATCAATATATGAATACAATTTTAATACAGTATATATATCTTTATATTTTCTTAAATAATCTGATGGATTATCTGTTTCTTCTTTATTAATTTCTTCATCAATATTGACACTTTCCCAATCCCATGATACAGTCATTCGAAGCATAATATCAGCATCAGTTTTATCTTTTTCTTCATTTGGTGAGTATACTGATATTAATGCTCTTTTGAAATCATTTTCTCCCTTAACTACCCAAGCATCAGTTAATAAGGAATCTAAAACATAATTACATATTAAAACTATTGGTGTATTACTAGGTATATATTTCTTGGCTACTTCTAAATAAATTTTATCCGTAGTTTCATTTCCATCAAAAAAAGCAAAATCAAGCATAGAATATGTAGGATCATTTGTAAACTTTTCTTCTGAATAATAATTCGTTTCATTATTTGAAGAATTATCTGAGTTATAAGAATTATCTGTAGATGAATCATAAATATTTGTTCCATTTTTTTCAAATTCAGAATCATCATATGAATGATTTTTACTAGTAAATGTTTGATCACTACTATTTCTTGTATTGATATATTTTTTTAATCTATCATGATTCATACAATATGTTATATTATCTTTAGCGATATCTGTGAATACATATACAAAAGGTCTTTCAGGTAAATTCATACTTTTAAAATATTTCTTATATTTTGATAAAGCTCTCAAAATTAAATATGTAAATTTCCCATGACCTGCACCAATTTCTAATATATATATAGGAACATTACGATCACATTCATTACTATTAAACCAATCTTTCATATAATTTATTATTACTCGAGCATAATCTTTAGCTAGCTTACTGTTACTAGTAACAAATGATGGAACTACATTTTCTTTCCATGCATTAATAGCAGCTTTTTTATAATAACTTTGTAACATTTCCCATATTACACTTTCACATAATCTCTCCTTTTCAGCAATACAGAATTTTTTAGATGGATTCTTTTCTACAACTACTTCTCCTCCAATCATTTTGTAATATGTAATAGATCAGAAGAAATTAAGTTGAACGTAGGAAGGGATAATATATATAATACACATATATATATATATATATATATATATGTATATATATAAGTTGGACAGATCGAATATAAAAAAAAAAAAATAATAATAAATAATTATAAAAATTATAAATATTATAAAAATAAATACTTATAAATTATTTAATTAAAATATTTACATAAAAAAAAAAAAAGTTCATTTTTCACCAACGAAAAATAAATACACATATGTACATATTTTATTTTATTTGTTTTATTTTTATTTTTTTTCCTTCAAATAAGAAGAATTATATGTTGTTTGCCTATATAACTAAAACGATTACAATAAAAAAAAAAATTTAACATATGAAATACAATATAATTATAATCATAATATTGGCTGCAAATAATTATTTTTTTTTTTTTTTTGTTGCATACACAAATTTATAATTTTTTTTTTATATATGTATATTTATAATATATATATATATATATATATATTTATAAAATTTTTTTTATATATTTATTATATTTTTATATTTATTTATTCTAATTAAACAAAAGAAAAAAAAAAAAAAAAAAAAAAAAATTGGTATATCCATGTGTATATACTATTTTATATTTTTATTTTCCCTATTAAGTGTTGTGATATGCTTTTATGTGCAGGGTTTTAATATTATTTTATATTTTGTTAATTATCAATGAACAAAAAGTTACATACGTATGTAAAATTGTAATAAAAAAAAAAAAAAAAAAAAAAAAGTCTATAAAACGTTATATCGTAAATTATATATGTGTAATATGTATGCTGACATATTATATATATAAATATATATATATATATATACATAAAATTTGATAATTTTTAGAGTTAAAATAAAAATAAAAAAATAAAAATTGCATATACGGATACTAATTAATTTGGAGAACTAACTCTTTCTTTCTTTTTCTTTTTAAATCAAAATTTTCATATAATATTATATACCCTATTAAAAAATAAAAGAATAATTAAACATATATATAATATATATATATATATATATATATATATTTATATATTCAAATAGAAACAAAGATTTTTTGGATACATTGGGAGTAAGAAAAAAAAAAAAAAACGACATATATTAAATATATATATATATATATATATATATATTAAGTTTAAAAAAAAAAAAAAAAAAAGTAAAATACTGAAAAAGTATATCGTCATAATATATTACAACATATGCATTTATGTGTTAATTAAAATTAGCATACAAATATATTACATGATTTCATTTTTCTTTGTATATTTTATAAAAGTACACACATAACATTATAATAAATATTAATCAAACTGTTGGATCCTTTATATTAATTAAAAGAATATTATATGATTTACATACACATATATATATATATATATATATATATATATATATTTATTTATTTATTTATTTCATGATAATTAAAAATTGAAAAAAAAAAAAAAAAAAAAAAAAGGAATATTAAAGTGATATGCTTATATATGGTTATATATTATGCTGTAAATAATTTGAATTGAAATATATTGGGATAAAAAATAATTATATTTCAATTTTTAATTTTATATATATATATTTTTTTTTTTTTTTTGGTTTATTTTGTAACTTCATTATGGTGTTAAAAATTTTGTGTGCTCTTCATTTTTATTTTTCCATTTATCAGAAACATGTGTACTTCCACACATGGCTTTTCCTAAATTCATACTAACATCTAATAGTACTTTAGGATTATTAAAATTGCTAACAGCTGAAACAATTGAAGCTGCCATTTTTCTTGGGTTTTCACTTTCGAAAATCCCTGATCCTACAAAAACTCCATCCATTCCTAATTGCATACACATGGCTGCATCAGCTGGAGTAGCAACACCTCCAGCTGCAAAATTAACAACTGGTAATCTTTTTAATTTTTTTGTAAGTAAAACAAGATCAATAGGGGCATTAATTTTTTTAGCAAAATGATAGACTTCACTATCACTTAATGAACATAAATATTTGATTTCATTATTTACGGTTCTTATATGCTTAATAGCTTCTATAATATTACCTGTTCCAGCTTCTCCTTTAGTTCTTATCATAGAAGCCCCCTCAGAAATTCGCCTTAAAGCTTCTCCTAAATTTGTACACCCACATACAAAAGGAGTTTTAAATTTATGTTTATCAATATGATGCATTTCATCAGCAATTGTTAATACTTCACTTTCATCAATCATATCAATTTTAAGCTCTTCTAAAATTTGTGCTTCAACAAAATGACCAATACGAACTTTAGCAAGAACATTAATAGAAACGCATTTTTTTATCTCTTCTACTTTTGATGGATCTACACTTCTTGCAACACCTTCTTTATTCCTAAGCTCAGAAGGAATATTTTCTAAAACCATAACACCTATAGCTCCAGCTTCTTCAGCTATCTTTGCTTGTTCTACACTTTTTACATCCATAATAACTCCTCCTTTAAGCATTTCACACCATCCGTGTTTTAATAAAACTGCATCATCTTTATGATGTTCCATAATTATTAACAAATTTTTATCAAAGGAATATATAAAATATAAGTTATATATATATATATATATATATATATTGCTTGGGTAAATATTAAAACTTTTTTTGTTTCCTATTTTTTTATAAATAAACAATGTGTTTTTTTTTTTTATTTTTTTTTCTGTTTACTGATAAAAATATATATTTATATTTAATATTGTTCCGTAATAAATAATACAACAGCCAAATATTTTAAATTATTTACTTCGATATTTATGTATATATGTATTATATATATATATATTTTTCTTATTTATTTATTTATTTATTTATTTATTTATTTTATTTATTTTTGTTGTTGTTAATTTTTAAATAAATTGTGAAAATTACATACATAAATAATAAAATAATTATAAGTTTATAAACATATTTTTGTATATAATGATATATAAATATAAAAAATTAAACTATTAATAATTCATAGATAGATGGTATATTACAGATATAATAATGTAGGATATTCTAAATATAGTTATCATTAAGTTTCACAAGAACGTTGTTTAAGAATTTTACTTTTTTTTTTTTTTTTTTTTGAAATATTATATTAAAATGATAATAAATATGGTATGTAATATTTATTTATGTGCTTTATAATTAGTAGTCATTTCTTTGTAATTATTATAATATATAGAAAGGAAAATACAGGAGGAAAAAAAGAAAAAAATATATATATATAAATAAATAAAATAAAATTATACATACTTATATATATATATATATATATATATATATATATATATATATATATATATATATATATATATATATAATATATATATATATAGTAAAATTATAACAATTTTTTATACATATCTACAAATAGGTACATAAAATATATATATATTATTATATATAATAAATATATGTATATATAATTATGTATTTTTATATATGCCTTAAAAAGAAAAAAGAGTTCTTTATCTCTTAGTACGCACAAAAAAATATATATAAATATATATATATATATATATAATATAATCTTTAAATTTTTATATAACAACAGTTAATTAATTAATTATACATATATATAATAAAAAAATAATAGACTATTTTTTAAGGTATAAAATATTATATATTATATAATACATATATTTATAAATATATTATAAAAGAGTATCTTTTTTTTTTTTTTTTTTTTTTTTTTTTTTGTAGAATAATAATTTATGTGGGTTTTGAAAAAGAAAAATATAAATATTATAAAAAAAAATTAATATACATTCTATTTTATCTCATAATGAAATATTATTACAATAATATTATATAATACATAATTGTATCTTAAATGAACTAAAAAAAAAAACTTTTTTTTTTTTTTCTTATATAAAATTAAAATAATATATAATTTATCATATATAAATATATATATATATATATATATATATATATATATGTATAATTCCTCATAAATACAAAAATATATAATATATTAATATTTAATATATATATATATATATATATTTTATTATTGCTACATTTAAAGTTACTGAGAAAAAAAAATGACCAAGACGGCTGGAAAATGGAAAAGCCAAAAAAGCAAGGACAAAGTTTATTACAATAAAAATGGATTGGGTAATATAAAAAAGGAAAGGAATAATAAAGTAAATGGTGATAATAAGAAGAATAATAAAGAAAAAAAGAAAGCTAATAATAAATATGCCAAAAATGAAAAAAATAAAAGTGAAGAAAAAAAATATATTGATAGAAATGATTTAAAAAAGAATATTATAAAAGGAAAAAATGATATTAATAAAAATAATAATAAAAAAAGTAATAACATGAAAAAAAAAAAAAAAAATTTTGATAAATATTCAATGCAAATAATAAAATATAAAAATATTTTAAATGATGAAAATTTATCAAAATCAAAAAAAAGAAAATTAATAAAAGAACATCGAAAAAAAGAAATTATTGAAAATTACGATTATTATAAAAAATTAAAAATACATTTAAATGATTTATTGAAATCAAAAAATGATAAGGAAGAAAAAAAAAGGCAAGTAGGAATTTTATACAATGAATTAAAAAAAATAGATATAGACAAATTTGCTCGTACTAATTTAGGATATCATATAATAACATCATTAATAATATATGGAAATAAAGATGAAATATATAATAAATTATTTAAATATTTTTATGATAAATGTTTTAATGATATATCTACATATCATTTTATATCATTAATATTTCAATGTTTTTATAGTCATGGTAATGATGATATAAGAAATGATATTTATTTATGGTTATTAAAAAATTTGAAAACATATTTAAGTAAATATGGATGTAGATTATGGCATGTAGTTTTTAAAAAATCAAAAAGTAAATTAAGATTAAAAATGGTAAATTATTTAATAGTACCAAATATGAATGATATAAAAAATATATCATCAGAAATTTTTAAAAAACCAACAAAACAAATGTTTGAATCATTTAGTGAGCATAATCAGAAAACATTAAAGAAATATATGATTGAATTTATTGAAAATATTGTAGAAAAAGAAATGTTATATAATATGGTATCTCATAATGTTATTTTAGTTGCATGTGAAATATTAGATGAACAAGAATTAACAACTTTAATGAATATTATACATGAAGGTTGTGAATATTTAATAACAACATATATTGGTAATAATGCTTTAATCTATTTATTAGGTTATAGTACTAATAAACATAAAAAGATATTAATAAAAATTTTAAAAAATGATATTGTTGATTTATGTAAAAATAGTGTTAATTTCTTGTTAATTATTAGATTATTAAAAATAACAGATGATACAAAAATTTTGAATGAATTTATTGTAAAAAAAATTTCAACAAATTTAGAAGATATATTAAATGATTATTATGGTTTTTATGTTATTCTTGAATTTTTTTATAATATTGAACAACAGGATAAAGATAAAATTTTATATGTTGATTGGAAACATTTAATATATTCTAAAGCACCCAAAAGTGTAAAAGATGGCGAAAAACGAAAAAATGAAATCATTAGACCCGTAATAGATCAATTGCAATTAATATTTAAAGACAGAAATAAATTGAATAAATATATCAAAGATAAAAAATATATTATACTTATATATGAATATTTATGTCATGCAGAATTATGTGATGAAGTCTTAAATAATTTATTCTTTATGATGGAAGAGTATATTGACCATATCAAAAAAGGAGGCATACAACCTAGGGATCTGCATCATAATAATGGTAAAGGTAACAATGAAGGTATAAATAATGAGGTGAATATGAATGTAGGCATGAATATAAATAATAAAGATGATATTAATATAAATAATAAAGATGATATTAATATAAATAATAAAGATGATATTAATATAAATAATAAAGATGATATTAATATAAATAATAAAGATGATATTAATATAAATAATAAAGGTGATATTAATATAAATAATAAAGGTGATATTAATATAAATAATAATGGTGATAATATATCCTTACTTTATGCAAAAAATATTATTTCATTGTTTATCAAAATTTTTATGTCAACCAATAATACAAATCTTGCTCATAAAATAATAGATAATAATAATAATAAGTTATATAAAAAAATAACAGATCTATTCCTTTTAAATTTACAAATAATATTAAAATCTGATTTTGTGAAACTATTTAATTGTTTAATATTATTTCTTAAAGAAAATGATCATAATATATATGAGCAAGTTATATCCACTGCGAGGTCACTAAACAATAATGAAATATATGAAGAGCTAAAAAAAACACTTCCCAAGGTTAATCATTTTTGTAAATATCTTGAATTGGTTGTTGCCAAAGAATAGAACAATAACAACAAAACAAAAAAAAAAAAAAATTGAAAAGTTTGATGGAAACATTGTCTTCATATTATAATAAAATATATATATATATATATATATGTGTGTGTAGTCTCATTTTATTATTATTTCCTAAACAATTTGTTAACATTTTTATTAGCTTGATAAATAATAATTATTATCAACATTATATATATATATTTATATATATTTATATTTAATATTTTAATTAATTAATTAATTTTTTTTTTTTTTAAACTAAATCAATATATATATATATATATATATATATATATATATATATATATTAAATTTGTAACATTATACATTTAAAGTTTTACATATATGTTTTTGTGAAAAATTATTTAAAATTATAAGGAATTCGTTATTATTATTCAATATATGAAAAAAAATAACATTTTTATAATAATATAATTTATATATGTTTTATTCGTCTTGTTCATTTCTTAAGCTGCTTATGGTAATTTCTTTAATATCTTCCTTATAGCAAATATATTCACTAAGAATAACAGTGAGAAAAACAAATAAGAAAAAACAGGCATACCAGTCACCTATAAAATATAATAATCATCAAACAATAAGATATATATATATATATTTTTTTTTTATTTATTTATATATAAATATACATTACATGATTTTGATAATCCAGATATAAGTGTACATAATAAAAAGTGAATTAAGTAACATGATAAAACATAATCCAAGCATTTCTTAGTTCTTTTTACGATTACTTTTATAAAATATGGCCTATATAAATTTAATGAAAAATAATAACAAAAAAAATAAATGAATACATATATATATATATATATATATATATGTGGGTGTCCTTATTTTACATAATAATAGAATTTATAATATGTATGAAGAAAAGATACAACAAAACAGCTTCCCCTTCAAAATAAGATGTCGTATTAAAAAGGTACTTAATATTTCTTGGAAATCCATATATCGTGAATATTAAAAATATGGTAAAACTACAAATACTATAATATATGGACTGTAAACATAGCATTTGTAAAATAATATCTTTCATATCCTTACTAATTAATTTTAAGCCATATAGTTTTTCAAAAAAATGAAATAAAATCAAAAGACAATATAATAAAAATATATATATATATAGCTGTGCTATTCTTAAAGGTCAGAAGTTTTAATAAGCATCAAAAAAACAATACCTTTCGATTTCTTTCCTTTTTCATAAATATAATCAATATTGCTGTAATTAAAACATTGAAATGTAAATTTGGAAAAAAAGAAAAAATAAAATATATAAATAAATAAATAAATAAAACGCACACACAAATATATTTCATTATGTAAATTAGGGTTAATCACCATGTGGTGCATATAAGGGCATATAATCATTAAACCTTTTTGTTCATAATATTTTATAATTATGTAAAATTATAATATATTATATAATCTGAATATGTTTTTCTTAAAAAATTAGTAAGAACGTTTTTCTATTATTATAATGTAAAATAGTCTACAATAAAGATATTTTCCATATAAGTAAATACAAGAAAGTACCAACAGATCTTATATGTATATATATTATAGCATATTAAGACAGATTAAATAGTTATTATGTAGAATTAATATATATTTATATATATATATATATATGTTTATATTTAATTATTTATTTATTCATTTATTTATTTTTGTTATTCTCATATTTATAATAAAATGTAGAATATATACGAAAATAGTAAAATAAAAAATATGAGTTGTAAATACACAATATTGATAATGAAACATAGTCTTATAAGAACATATTAACTTATAACATTTTTGTATATATATAAGGCAAAATATATATTTATTTATTTACATATATATATACATATATATATATATTTCTTTTTTTATTTTTTTTTTCTTATTTTCCATGTTATATTTTTTAGAAAATAAAAAATTCCCTTTTATATACACCTCTTTATCATAATATTGTCTTATTTATTACAAAGTATATTTTTTAATTCTTAATGTTATGTTATGTTATGTTATGTTGTTTTTTTTTTTTTTTTTTTTTTTTTTTGTTATTATAATATCTAATGAAAAATAAATAAAATATTCGAATATCTTACATTATAACTTGAATTGTTTGTCAATTAGTTTATATATATATATATATATATATTCCTTTGTTTGTTTATGCGTGCGTATATTTTTCCAACTTGATGTTATAAAATAAGAAATTTTAAAAAATATATACTTCCCAAATCAAAAAGAAAAGGAAATATATATATATATATATATAGAAATAGATACATACGTATTATTTATTTGTAAGAGCTGCGTTTTTCCTTTAAAGAACATTACTCTGATAGACCAATATATATATATATATATATATATTTTCTTAGATGAAAAAATGGAAGACAAGAAACAGTGCACACTAACCTTTAAGGACTGGTGTAAAAAAAAAGAAAAAGAGGACGATGTTTTGAATACAGGTTATATTAATAAATATAACGAAATATATTTTAATAAAGATGGGAAACATAATATATATGAAAATATCAATGAAAGACCAATAATAGATATACAAGGGGATCAACCCGTTTTTAATGTACCTGTGTACCAGGATAAATATATTAGAGATAAAATAGTAGAATGTGTAAATTACGAAATTCAAGATGTTGTACAACCTACCTTTTATTCTCAAGAAACTAAACATGATGTACCTACTGTGGAATTATTATATAAAGAAAAAAAAGTTAATATACCTCAAGAGAAAATTATAGAAAAACCTGTAGAAGTAGATATGCCTATAGGATATACACCTGTCTTTTCTCCGACTTGGGATGTTAGAGAGATTCCGCGTGTTATTCCGAAATATGAAGGAGAACAAAAAATTATACAAGTAGAAATTCCTCAAATTAAATATGTTGATAAATTTGTTGAAAAGGAAATTATAGTTGATATAAAAGAAAAAATTATACCAAGAATTAATGAAGTTGAAAAAGAAATTGATGTCGTAAAATATCAATGGAAAGAAAAATATCAGGATGTACCTGTATGTAAATATGTTCCCAAAATAGATGTAGAACTTGATTGTCCTCCACCTTTAATAGTTCCATATCCAGCTGTTCATTTTCATAATACATCTGAAGTTTTGAATCCTCATCAAAAAGCTCTAGATATCCCTTCTGAGATGTTGTTAAAAAATAATAATATTTTTAGTTATGACACTAATATGAATGGTTCTAATTGTAATATATATAATGATAATAATATATATAATGATAGTAATATATATAATTATAGTAATATATATAATGATAGTAATATATATAATAATAGCAATATGCATAATAATAATATATATAATAATAGTAATAATTATAATGGTATGTCAAATTTTCATGTGGATGAATCTGTAAAGAAATCACTACTAGACGTAGCAAGATTAACAGGTGTACAAAAAGATAATGATGCACAATACAATGAAATTCTGAAAAACAAAAGTTTAGAAAAAAAAAAAAAAAAAAAAAATTGGCCTTTCTGTTATTTTAAGAAAGATAATATCAAAGAAAAAGAAGAAATATACAATGGTCGAAACTACTCAACTTATAAAAATAACTGTTGCAGTAATTATAAAGAAGAGAACGAAAATAATTATGATATAGATCCCAATACAGGATATCCTAAATCTATGCCTAAAGATTTCGCATCATTTTTTAAACAAGATTTAGATAGTGTTAAGAAACAGATGGAAAAAAAGACAAATACCAAATCTAGCTATTCTAGTGATTTTCTCGAGAAAAGTCCAGTGAATCCATCTATAGAATATTTAGGTAAAGTTGATAAACCACCAATAGATGCAGGAAAATTGGATTCTATATCATTTAAATTACATGCAATTGAAGTACATCAATTTATACCTGTACCAAATTTACCAAAACCAAGATTTCTTGACTTAGTACCATCTCATCAATATGAACAAAATGACATATCATCTTTACAAAATGTATTTGGACAAGTACCAGAAGGATGGGTAGATCCACAAATTACTGGATTCATAGCACCAATGATGAATGATGTATTACATGGAAATATACAACCACAAAGTCCTTTGTTCAATAACTTAAGTACTGAAGGTCATGATTCCTCATCAAAAAATAGAAGAACTCCTTGTATAACTGCACCCTCAAATATACAGAATAATAATGATAGTAATGTGTTTAGTTTCGATCATGATAATTATCAGAATGAAGGAGGAGAAGGGTCCTTTGATCAAACATATTATGACGAATATGGAAATGATAAATATGATAATGAGGAAAATGAATATAATACAGAATATATTGAAAATAATAATGACGAGGGTACAAATGGTTACATAAAATCTCCTAACGATCTTACATATAACACAGATTCGTTTATAAATGAAGGAAAACAAAATGATGATATAAATTAAATATAAAAGGATGGAGAATATAAGGTTTGAACAATATACACAATATATATATATATATATATATTTATATATTTATATATTTATATATTTACTTCATTTTTTATTATCATTTGAGGAACATGGTAATTATATATTTTTTTTATGTTAAAAAAGGAATAAATATAAATATCTATATTTTATTTTTTTAATTTTTAATAAATTACAAATATGTATATATAAATATCTAAATATGCATATTATAATATACATAATACATACAAACATATGTGTATATGTATTGTATAATTATTTTGTTTATATATTTATTCATTTATAATATTTTCCTTTATTGTTTATTTTATATTTATTTATTTTATTATATATTTATTTTATTTATTATTTTTTCTTTTGTTATCTTCATTCTACTAATAAATTGTTACATTTGTTATATGTTAAACATGGTTTGTTTATATATATATATATATATATATTATATATATGTATCATTCGTGTGGTCGTTATATTTTATATAGGCTAATAACATTATAACTTAATATATATAGATAAAAATATTTGCTACATATATGTAATAAAAACTTCTTTCTTTGTTTCTTTTTTTTTTTTTTTTTTTTTTTTGAAATATAAAAAAAAGAAATAATATATATAAAATATAAAATATATATATATATATATTATCATATATATTTTTTTTATATGTACCTCTATATGGATTAATTTATATATATTAATTCTACAAAAATAAAAAAAATTGAATATTCAAAATATAAACACATTTTTGGTATTATCATTTTTATAATAGAAAATTCAAGGGAATGATTATAAAAATATAATAATAATTTTTTTTTTTTTTTTTTTTTTTTTTTTTTTTTTCTTTTTCATAATATTGTTTTAATGTTTTATTAAATCTTTTATTTTTTTTATATCATCTTTTATATGTCATATGAACAAAATAGAATATATACTACAAAATATATTTATAAAAAAAATTTCTGGTGCAATATATAATTTTATTTTATTTTGTATATTTAAGATAAAATAACATAATGATATAATGACATAATGATTGGGATTTATATATTATAAATATATTATATATATATATATATATATATATATATATGTATATATATATTTATTTATTTATATTAATGTAAGAACAAGAAAATGAAATAAATAAAAAAAAAGAATAAAATGTATATCAATTTAAATATAAAACATTCAAGCTATAAATATGATAAGTGTTTAATATATAAAGCATTAACTGTAGGCTATAATATAGTTGCTCTAAGTGTAAATTATAATATATTCAAAAATGGTAACGATAATAATAATATATGTGATATAACATGGAAAGTTATAAATTGTACAGCATATAATAATAATGATGATAAAAATAATAATTTATATAATAATTATGGAGAGAGAAATTATTTTATTGATCAGTTAGATAATATCAATAAAATGAATGATTATATGTTAAATATAAATAATATGATATCTGAAAATTATATTTTAATAAATAGATCAAATAATTTTTGTATAAAAAATATATGTGATGATTTTATATTTTATGAAAATAAAATGGATATATCAAAAAAAAAAAATGATATAAATGAGTTATTGTATAATTATATTCCAAAAGAAAATTATTATTTGTCTAATAATTTAAATAGTTTCATTTTAAAAAGATTAAATGTAAAATATCAAGATATTTATAAAATGGAAAAAGAATATAATAAAATAATTAAAGAAAATAATTTCGATATAATAGCTTTTGAAATTGATAATGCAGAAGAAATAAATATGATTATTAATAAATTCGATTGTGATATTATATATTTTAATATGACTAAATCATTTGTTTCTCTTCGCAAATCTGATATTCAAGGTGCTATAGATAAAGGAATATTTTTTGAAATATCATCATTTATTAAAGGAAATGATGATTTGCAATATGTTATATATTCTTTAAATCTAAATAATTTATTTTTAACTATACCATTAAATAAACTTATTATAAGTTCTGGTAGTATTCATATCAATCAAATTATTGACCCTTTAAATTTTTTAAGATCATTCTTTAATTTTAATAAATTATCATATAAAAAATTAATTGGATGTATAACAACAGTACCTTTAGCTTGTATACAACGAGCATCAGTACGTAAGTCATTAAACACAGCAGTTTTTTATAAAAACGATTGACCAACCTTTTAAATGAACAAAAAAAATAATAATATATAATATATATATATATATATATATATATATATATATATATATGTATTTATAATAACATTTTACAAAAAGCAAAAACTTTTATTATATTTTAAGACTAATATATATATATATATATATATTTATATTTATTTATTTATTTATTTATTTATTTATTTTTATTTTTATTTTTTATTTTTTTTTTTTTTTTTTATCATATTTTTTTCACGTATTCCTTTAAATTATCCAAAGGGGAAGAAAATATATAATGTATTATTATATATATATTATTTATGTTTATATATATATTTTTTTTTTTTTAAATATTTAATATAATATTTATATGGCCCCAAATGAAATATTTCAAAAAAAATTTAGATACTTTTAAATAATATATATATCACATTACATACATAATAGAAATTAATAAATTAATTAAATCAGATATTTTAAATAATATATAATATATATATATATACATACAATATATATATAATATATTCTTCTTTCTTTTTTATTTTATTATAAAAAATTGCCGACAGCTGCAGGATTCGAACCTGCGCAAGCAAAGCTCATTGGATTTCAAGTCCAACCCCTTAACCACTCGGGCAAACTGTCAACTCTTATTAAATTATTTTAATTAATTTATATGATAAATAAAATTCATAAAATAAAACATTTAAAAATATGAATTTTTATAAATTAATATCATTATACATTTTCCTTATTATAATAATTATTTATTTAAATTTAATGTTCATTAATATGTGAGTTTCATAAAACAACATATATATATATATATACATACATATATATATATATTTATATATATATATTTTAAATACATATATATATATATATATATATATATATATATATTGTTTCAAAAATATACATTTAATTTGATTGTATATTAATGTTCATCTATAAATTCTATAATAATAATAATAATAATAATAAATTTTTTATTTGCTTATTCTTGATCTGCATATTTCATATAATGTTATATCCTGGTTTTTTTTTTTTTTTTTTTTTTTTTTTCACACATACTATTTTCAAACACACAGGATTTAATAAGTACTCTCCTATAGGGTACAAAAGAAACATGTAATAATATATATATATATATATATATTTATATATTTATATATTTTTTTTTTATTTATTTATATGTGTAACAAATTAAAAGATATATTAAAAAAAAAAAAAAAAAAAAAAAAAAAAACGACAGTACAATTATAATTTTTATGTTAATTTTTGGACTTTCCCACAAAAAGATTATGTAAAATGATAACATATTAAAAGGATGTAATAAACACGAAGAGATGCATCTCACAAGTGTTATACACATGTGATACTTTAAAATTGACATATATATATATATATATATATATTTATATTTATATTTTTTGTTTGTTTGTTTATTTATTTTTTTATTGTTTATTAATTTTTTTGAAATGAAAAAATATATAAAACATAATATTATTAAAAATTGTTGTTCTTCAAGTAAAAGAATAAAAAATGTTTACACAAACATAACAGATTGTAGTCCTTTGAGTGGTAAAATATTTATACATAAATTTAGCAGTATTAATAATTCGAACCTAAATAATAATTATAGTAATAATAATAGTAATAGTAATATACGTGATGTTATAAATAAAGATTCGTATGATAGTAATGATTTTTATTTAGATAAACAAAAAGAATTTTTAACCAATTTTGATAATGATGAATCATTAAATAAAATAAAAGAACAACAAAGCACTGTCCAAATTTTTAACAATAAAGATATGATAAATTCAAAGAATGAATTATTATTAAGTGATAAAACATATAATAATTTTATAAAACAATACAATGATATAAAATTAAAAAATAAGCATATAGGTAAAGATAAAATAAATCGCTTTAGCAACAATGTTACTTTACATGATGAAGAAAAAAGCTTATGGCAAATACTTAAAGAAAAAGAAGATCATTCCAAATTGAAAAAAAAGATTAAAACATTTCATAAAGATATGAATGATAAAATAAATAGAGAATATGAAAAAATAAAAAAGGATGAAAAATATTTAGATAACCAAAATAATAATATTGATAAGAAGTATAAGAAAGGAAGCAAAAACTTTATTACAAATAATAATAAATTTCAGAATATGTATGATGATACATGTGTGTATTCTGATAAAGAGGAACATATGAAAAATTATAATCATTATATTAAAAAAAGTAAAAATAATAATAATATAGATTTTGAAAATATAAATGAAGATATTGATACATTTTTACAAAACGATAAAAAATATATTAATGATATTAAATCATATGATGAGATATATGAAGAAGGATTATATGTCCACAATAATTCAAAGGAAAATAAAAAGATGGGAAATGTAGATGAATATATGTTAAATGAGAATGAATATACTCTATATAAGAATGAAGATAAGATAAATAAGAATGAATATACTCTATATAAGAATGAAGATAAGATAAATAAGAATGAATATACTCTATATAAGAATGAAGATACACTATATAAGAATGAATATACCTTATATAAGAATGAAGATAAGATAAATAAGAATGAGGATACACCATATAAGAATGAAGATAAGATAAATAAGAATGAGGATACACTATATAAAAATGAGGATACGTTAAATAAAAATGAAGATAAATTAAGTGATCATAAAGACGAAATTGATATAAATAATTTAATTCAAGAAGATATGAAATATCAAACGGGTTTTTCACATATGAATCAATATGGTAAAAAAGTTAATAATCTAGCTAGCGATATTTTAATTAATGATTTAAATCAATCTATTAATAATAATAGTAAATGTAGTAATATATCTATGGATTGGGAAAAATCGCTTTTTATAGAAGAGAGGGATGATATATCAGCAAAGGTATGTATAGATAAATTATCAAAAGGTCAATATAATGATGAAAAAAAAGTGATATATAGCGATCCTGAAATATTGTATAAAGAAGATAATAATATTATATCATCAGAAAGGAATTTTGTAGAAATTAAAGCAAATGATATTATAAAAAAAGTTAGTGGAGAAAATTTAAGCTCAATTATAGATGGTAATATTGACAATTTAATTATACAAAGAGAAATAAAAAAAGAAAAAAGTGTAAGTGGAATAATAAATGTTTTGTACAATAATTTAAAAAGTTGCGATATTATAAATTTAAGTAGTGCTTTAGTAAGAATATCAAAATTAATTGATTCTTATCAAAAAGAAAGCATTATAAAAAATTATATGTTTTTATGTATTATTAAAAAAATAGAAGAAAATATGAATTTATTTGAAATATCTAATTTAGTACAATTATTTTATTCTTTTGTTAAAATAGATTATTTTCCATATTTTTTTAATGATATAATATTTGGTATAAATAACAAAATAGAAGAATTAAACACAAAACAAATATGTAGTGTATTTTATACATTAAGTAATATTATAATTGAAACTAATGAAAGTAGAAGTTTAAAATTAAAAATGATTGCTTTAATAAAAAGAAATACTTCTAGTTTTGTTTGTTTAAATGATATTATTTGTTTACTTACATCTTTATCAAAATTAAAATATAAAGATATATATGTATATTATGATCTCTCCAAAAAAATCGAAGATCATATTGATGATTTAAATATGAAACATATAAGTAATATATTATGGGCTTTTAGTAATATAAATTATACATCTAAATTAGTAAAAAAAGTAAAGAAAATTATTGAAAAAAATATACATCAAGCTAATTATTTAGATATTGTTAATATTATTTATTCACTTACAAAATTGAATGAATATGATGAATATTTATATAATGATATATTTTATAATGCTATTAATATATATATACATAATATGAATATAAAAAATTTATGTATTATTTTATGGTCTTATACATATGCAACTAATATAGAAAAACAGGATTTATATATTAATATCCTAACCAAAATAAATGAAAATATGAAACATATTACTACAAAAGATATTGTATCGATTTTAACATGTCTAAGTCGAATTAAATATAATTATAGATATAAAGATTTATTTAATCATTTAAAAAATAAAATTATTAAAAGTTTATATTCTTTTACTCCCTTACAATTAACAAATGTTATATATCACTCTTCCTTTTTAGATATTTATGATCATAAGTTTTATTATTTATTAATTCAACAAGCATATCAAATAAGAATGTTATTATACCTTGAAAATTTTACTCTAATATTATATGCTTTAAAAAATATATGTTATTTAAACGTACACAATTTTCATGTCTTCCAATTAATAGCATATATACTACAACAAATAAAAACTAAATACAAATTATTACCTGGAGAGGATTGTATTAATATTATGTTAATAATCAAAGATTTACAAAAGTATGAAAACAGGGGTTATTTCAGTTTCATAAATCTAACAAAAAATCATATAAATAATAATCATTATCATCATCTTGATCAAAATAATGCTAATAATATGCAGGCACAAAATAATATCCATCAGGAAAAACATAACAATAAACTGAATAATATAATAAATATATTCGACGATAATGTAGATTTGAAATATATGCATTTACAAAATAATGAAGGAACATATAAAGAAGTAGGTAATGTACTAGAAGAAGAAGAAGAAGAAATATATTTACCATATGTAAATGATTTATTATATGAACAAATAAAAATTAGATTAAATAATTTCTGGCAATTAAATATAAAGGATGTTAATAATTTATTAATCATTATGAATAATATGCATATGTATGATGATGTCATAATAAATATGATAATGAGACAAATTATACCCATATTATTAAAAAGCACAAGTATGGAATTTCTAATATTCTTAAGTAATATTAATCCAAATAAACGTTTGAAATATATTATGTTAACACACTTAGCTAGAAGACCAAAACTTATAAGTGTTTTTAAAAAGAAAATTAATTCTATTACTAGTCGTATATTAAATAATATTGAAGAAAAAGATCAAGATTCTTTTTTAACTAACGGAGTTTTAACATATGATGAATCTAATACACATACACACAATAGTAACTGTAATGATAGAGACAACCATCTTGAAATTATTAAAAATGAAAAGATATCACAAGATACATATGATAATACAAGTATATATAATTATGATCATGAAAAAAAAAATGCTTTATATGATATAGGAATAAATAAAAATAAAATAAAAACTAATGTAGATATTAATAGTTGTATAGCATTAACATATGCATGCTTTAACATACATTATGAAGATGATAACATATTAAAATTATATGATCTTATAGAACATATGATACTTGAAGAAAAAAAAGGTATAAATTCTTTTATGTTAATTAATTTTATTTATATATTAACTTTAACAAATAATAAATTGGAACTAGCTAAAAAATTATCACAAGAATATATGAATTTTAGATATGAAAAAGATTTGGAGCAAAAATATTTGGATACATCACTTCAAATAGAAGATAATGATAATAGAAATAATTTTATATCAGATAAAGTATGTAAAACTATCAATCCAAATATAAGTTTTAATCTTTTACATAATGATGAGCAGGATAATATATCATTTAGTTATATAGAAAAAGGTGATGAAGAATGTTGTTTAATCTTATTAAAGTTATTATATGTAAATATTATATTAAATAATTATAATTATTTATATCATATTTTAAGTGAAAT
The DNA here is from genome assembly GCA_900097035.1 of Plasmodium blacklocki (nom. inval.). NCBI lineage: Eukaryota > Apicomplexa > Aconoidasida > Haemosporida > Plasmodiidae > Plasmodium > Plasmodium blacklocki (nom. inval.). Next base: position 868,139 of record LT969555.1, read on the forward strand.
ATCAAAATATTCAAATAGTACTTATTCATATGAATTTCTTACATTATCCAAACAAGTATGCTATCATATATATAATTTTACAGATTTTATTTGTAAAAATAAAGAGATGACATATCTATGGATAAAAGTCTTTGATAATGTATACATTTGTGAGGATAATATATATATGGATTTAAACTATGAAAGAACAACTGTTAATTTGATAAACCAAGAAAAAAATCAAATAATTAATCTACAATTAAATAATAAAAAAATATGCAAAAGTATTGATAATAATTTGAATATTGCTAAATTTTTTTATTATATATTAAATTTCAATATGGAAGATATTAGCAATGGAGGAGTCAACCACCTTATCACCAAAAAGGAAAGGAAGAAGGTGAAAATATTTCACTTTGATCATATTATTACTGATATATTGAATTTCGTAAGGGAAAATAAAAACCAGCCAAACAAACACACGAACACACACTAATAAAATATATATATATATATATATATATATATGTGTGTATTTATATTTATATATTTATATTTTTTCCTTTTATAGTTAAATATTGAATATAAAGGATCCTATACGCACGAAAATATTTACAATATTTGTTGTTCATTTCCATATGAGAGACATTTAATCGATTTAATATCATACGAGGTGAGAAATATAAAAATATATATTTATAATATTTGAATGTTTGTTAATATATATATATATATATATATATATTTTTTTTTTGTTGTAGGATGTTTTATACCCGTCCAACAAGCCATTGTTATCCTCAGAGCTCAGGCAAAAACAGTTAGCTTTAAAAGGTTATTAATATTATTATAAAATTAAAAGAAAATATATATATATATATATATATATATATATATATATATATATATATACATTTAATCTGTTTATATATATTTATTTTCCATAAGTTTTTACTTTTTTTATATTCTTTAGGTTGGACTGTACATTCAATAAATTTTAGAGATGTTTACAACAGCATAAAAGACAAAAATATTATAAGCTATATTTTTAACATATGCAAAAAAATAAAAAAAAATTTAAATACCTTAACAAGTCAGGAAAAAAAAATGGAAGAAAAGGATTTTTGGGAAAATTTGAAATATGCCAATATATAAAAAAAAAAAAAAATGAGAATAATCACTTATAAATATTAATATGGATATATGAGTATATAAATATATAAATATATATATATATATATATATATATATATATATATATATATATGTATATATATATTTGTATATTTTATATTTGAATTATATATTCTTTAGATTTTTTAATTTTTATAAATATGATGTGAAATGTAAGAATAGATTGAACTGTAGAAAAAAAAAGGACTAAGAAATAACACACTAACATAAAACTTTATTATATTATATTATAAAGTACTATTATTACATAAATGTGTTTCATTTTATTTTATTTTTTTTTATAATTTTAACAATTTGTTTATTTTTTAACCTTATAAATAATATAATTTGTATTTAAAAATTTAAATTAAAAAGATATTATAATTATATTTTTATAAAATATATATTATTTTTTGTATTATATAAAAAATAAATAAAAGAGAATATATAAGGGGTGATGTTTAAATATTATTAACAAATATAAAACAGTTATATATATAATATTTTTACGTATTTATAATATATATGTGTATTTCTTCTATATATAATATATAAAGGTATTAAACATTTGAAATACATCAAAAAAATATAGAATAAAATATAAAATGAATAAAATTAAAAATATTCTCTTTTTATTATAATATAATGAACTATACCATTTCCAAGGAAAACAATATATATATATATATATATATTATAATATTACATTATTTTGAATAATAAAAGTTAAAAAAAAATATATATATTGTGTAAAAAAATGTTAATTATAATTAATAAATAAAAATAAATAAAAAACCTTATAAATATTAAAATATATAAAGGTATATTTTTATATACTTATTATCATTAATTTTATAAATACAAATTTTTAATATTATTTATTTTTTAATTTTTTTTTTTTTCTATTACACTTTATAAATGATTTGCATTTATAATGTTTCCATAATATTATTTCATATTATATTAATATATATATATATATATATTAATATAGAAATATATAATAAATTAAAAATAATATATTTTTATTTGATTAAAAATTTATAAGAGGCTTTTTTTTCATTTTTTGGGTAACATTTTTTTTTTTTTCTGTTTTTTACTTTTTCCTCCCTCTCTATATATAATATATATTGCAAACTTTATAGAACATATTTAAATATAGATATAATAACAATACTTACATAAATACAATAAATAATACAACGTACTATTAAATATAGATATATATATCATATATATATATATATATATATATATATATATATAATTTAAAAATTATTAAATTCATAAGTGCATTTATCATTAATTTTTATTTTATATATGAAAAATGAACATGTATCATTTACAAGAAAGATTGGAATAACATATATTATATAATATATATAATTATCATATAAAATATATATGAATATATAAAAAAAAAAGATTATCTATTTTTTATAATTACTTCAAAAACATTAAACAACAAACCTTCAAAAAAAATAAAGAAAAATTTAAAATGAGTAATATATAATATATTATATATATTATATATATATATTATCATTTTATATTATTTTTGGTACCACATATATAATTATATTATATATAATATATATATGATGTATATATTTTATATAATATAAAATAATAAATAATACATGTATATATTTTATAAACATTTTAAAATATCTTTTATTTATTCATATATAAAAGAAAAAAAAAAAAACAGTTATATTTATTTATATATATATATATATATATATATATATATATATATCTTTTTTGAACTTTTATGTGATAATAAAAACTGAGAATAATACCCTTTTTTTTTAATAAAAAAAAAAAAAAAAAAAATATGTTCATATTTTTTTTATAAACATCTTCCTATAAAAATAAAATATATATATGTAATATTTAGATTTTTTGTATATTTTTGATAATACAATTTAAAAAAAAAAAGAAAAGTAATAAATAATAATATATTTATTTTCTACATAAATAGAAAAATTAACATTATATATATATTTTCTATCTATATAGAAAAATTAATTGTATATTTATATATATATATATATATTCTATCTAAATAGAAAAATTAATAGTATATATATATTTTCTATATAAAAATATTAAATAAAAAAAATATTTTGAAAATGCAAGACGATAAAATAAACTCGAAAGATGATATATCATCAAGTTCCTCTTGTGAAGAGAATGATGAAAATAAGAATATTTTAAACCCTCCGAATCGTACAAAAATGAGTAAAGGAGAAAGAAGAGCTAGAAAAATGCTTGTTAAATTAGGTTTAAAAGCAATACCAAATGTACATAAAGTAATTATAAAGAAATCACAAAAAATGGTTTTTGCAGTTTCAAATGTAGAGGTTTATAAAGTTGAGGGAACAGATTCTTATGTAATTTTTGGAGATGCAAAAACGGACGACATAACAAATTCTATTAACAGTAATAATATATTATGTGTACATATATATATATATGTACACCTTTAATATATTATATTTATTGTATAATTTATGAAAGTATATCTTATGTATAATATACGTATTTATATTATTCATTTTTTATTTTTAGATTTCATGCCAGAAAATTTACCAAAAGATGTTGACGTTCCATTGGAACCAGAAATCAATTTTGAAGCCGCAGATAAAGAAGAACAAAAAGTTAAAGACTTAGATGACGGTAAAAAGAAAAAAAAATTTTATTATATACATATAAATAAAGATGCATATAAATATAAATATATATATATATATATATATATATATATATTGTTTTGTTTTGTTTTTTTTTTTTTTATTTATTTATTTATTATAGAAAAAGTTGCAGATGTTTCAATGGATGATGTTGAACTTATCATGTCACAAACCAAATGTAGCAGAGATATGGCCATATCTGCTTTGAGAAAAAACAACAACGACCTTGTACAATCAATTATGGAATTAAGTGGTTAAATCTGTTTCTGTCCTTATGGATATATTATTTTAAATATTTTATATAAGATTTATATATTTTTTATAAATTTTATTTATTTATTTTTTTTTTCTTCTTTGTATTTATTTATATCCTTCTTCTTTATATAATTTAGATATTTTTCATTTTATAATTTTTTTTTATTATTATTATAAATTATAAGAAATTTTTATTTAATAAAAATATTTACAGTTGTATTTAAAAATTAAATATAAAGACATATGACACATAATGAAATGAATATATATATAAAGGATATGTACACAAATATATATATATATATATATATATATATATATATTTATGTATATATAATATTTTTTGTGGCAAAAAATTTATATAATTTTGTATAAGATCATTCTTAATATGATAAATATTTTTCTAAAAAAAAAAAATATTACACATATAAATATATACATATATTTATATATATATATATATTTATGCACATATTTATGTGAAAAAAAGGAAAAAAAACATCAAGTGCTCTTGCATAAAAAGATATTTTAATAAAAGAAATAAAATTATTCCTAATAATATATTTTTATATTAGACATATATAATATTTTTGTGTGTGTCGGTTTCTATTTTTTATTTCCAAATTGAACGTAATAAGCCCCTTATTAATGAACCTCTTTCTCCTCGTTGTTGGTCATGGCAAAATAAGTAAGATGTACGATACATTTGTGTCATATCTATATGTAAAGGATTTAGAGATATTTCTTTCATCTTTGGAGAGAACATAGAATTATCTAAATAGAACAATTGATTTTGTTGAATAGATTTATTTTTAACTTGCAATGCATAAATTGATAAATGTCTAAAATAATATTTTTCATTAATTAAAGAAATTACATCTTGTAATCTATTAAATAAAATAGATATTCTTAAAAGTGTTGGACATTTAATATTATTCATATGTTCTTTTTTAATATATACATAATTTCTTGTTTTTATAACATCAAATAATACATGTGCTTCAGCATTTTTTTTATTTAATGCATAATAAAAAGCTAAACAAAATGATTTTACATTTTTAATAATTTGTAATATATTAATAAAAATATCTTTATTTTCTATATTTTTTAATTCTTCAATATTTTCTTTTAATAAATCTGCATACCTTATACCTGTATGTAATATCGGCATATCATCAATTAGATCTGAAAAAACTTTTTTCTTCTTATCAAAATGAAAATTTTTTGATTCTTTATTTGTATAATATATATCTAACAAGTTCTTCATTAATATTAAAATAGTTCGTTCTATATCTACATAAAGCTTTTGAGCCAGAAAATAATTTTCTAGCATGATCCAAACTTTTTCTTTCATTTTATTATCATCACTACTAAAAGAATTATTATTATTATTATTATTATTGTTGTTGTTGTTGTTGTTGTTGTTGTTGTTGTTGTTGTTATTTGCACAGGTAATTAATTCTTCATGTACAATTTGTAAACACTCATAATAATTACAATATAGGTTTCCATAAATGCTCATAATATTTTGTAAATCATACTTTTTCAAGAGGTCTAAAACTATTTGTATATTGCTTGATAAGTCTTTTACACTGTTTTCATTATATTCGATATTCATTGTATATATATGTTCATCTTCTATACATTTTTTAACATTTTTA
>LT969555.1:878899-881399 GCA_900097035.1 Plasmodium blacklocki (nom. inval.)
TAGATTTAATATGTTGTAAGTCTTATAATAATTTTCAAGATTAGCATAATTTGAAGATGAATAATAATTGTTCGTAATATTTTTTTTTACATTATGATCATACTGTATAGATAATATGTTATCTTTGTTATCCTCATTGTTTTTAAAAAACAGAATATCATTTTCTCTTTTTTTATCTGGTTGATTTATATATATTTCTTGTTTCGATATATAAGCTTGATTCATAATTTTATTATATTTATTTATGATGTGTATATAAAAATTTTGGAAAGAGTATTTATTATAATTTGTAGTATAAAAAATATTTTTTTCTTGATCATAAAATTTGTGTATGTCTATTATATCATCATAATGTTTAATAATATTATATATAAAATGTGATTGTTTTTTTGCATATTCATAAATGAAAAGATCATTATCATTTATTTTTTTAAGATAGAATTGGTCTCTTGTTATATTATTATTTTGTAGATTTTGATGAATAGAAATAGAATCATCACCATAAAAATCAGTATAATCATTATGACAATTATTATTAATATTATTATACATATATTTATTTATCTTGCTGAAATCATTTTCTCGATCGTTTTTATCTGCATTCTGGAATCGAAAAATGAATGGTTTTATATAATTTACAAAATAATTTTTCTTATCCCCACAAATAATATTATTATTAAAAATATTATTATTACAAATATTATTATTACAAATATTATTATTATTACAAACATTATTATTATTATTACAAATATTATTATTATTACAAATATTATTATTATTACAAATATTATTATTATTATTACATATATTATTATTATTATTATTACTACATATATTATTATTATTATCATTACATATATTATTATTATTATTATTACATATAATATTATTATCATTACATATATTATTATTATTATTATTATTACATATATTATTATTGTCTTTCTGTTTTATGTATCCATGACTTATATCCACAAGTTTTTGATTAGGTTTGTAGGATGTGTATAAAAAAGTAAAATAATTCTTTTGATTTTCTTCATCCTTTATTTCAACAGACTTAAGATGATCCTTAAAAATTGGAGGTGCGTTTAATTTAATATTCATTAGAGAACATAGATGTATAGATATATTTTCCATAATAGATAGAAGATGTAAAATAAATTTCAATTTTAATAATTCATTATTTCCTATAAAATCCAGATATTGAACATCTTGATATGAAGGTAAGAGATATAAAGGAATTAAATCAATGGGACATTTTATAGATATATAATTATTACATAAAAAATGAAATATATCAATTGCTTTATGTTCACTTATATTATTTGTTATTGTATTATATTCATTATTACATACTAATTCATGATTATGATTAAAAAAAAATTTTAAATACATATTATTTATAATATATGATCCTTGTGATATGTTACTATTATTATTATTATGATTATTTTTATTTTTTCTATCATTTTCTATTATTTTTTGTATTTTGATTTTTTCGACATAATTATTTTCATTTATTATATAAGCAATATGATTATCAACATTGTCATTGTATAAACTTACATAGATAGGTGTGAAATAATTATGTTGTACATTATCTTTTTGATGATTCCTATTATTTGGATAATAATGAATACCATGTATACATTTTTTTATAGATATATAAATATATTTTTCTTTATAAGAAGTAATATCTTTTGATTGTATTAGATACAATGTATCAGGTAATAAATTTTCTTTCTCATATATCTTTTTATTTTTTGTTTTAATCAATATTAATCTTTTATTTATAAGTTTATCTTTTATATTACATAATGGTATTATAGCATAATAACATATAATTTTAGATTTGTTATTTTTTCTTGGAGATAAATGATCTGAACAAGATGAATTATAATGTAATTTATTTTTGTTATTATAAATATGTTTGTTCATTTTATTATTATTTATCAATTTATTTTTTAAGGTTTTTATTTCTATTCTTAATATATCATTATTATATTTATATGGTAAGATAATATTTTCTATTCTCATTCCAGGTATTTTTAATTGTATATCTGTTATATTAATATTTATTTCTATAATCTTTTCTATGTTTTTTATTTTATTTATAGTAAATATAATATTCGATCGATATTTATATTTATGTGTTAATAGGGATACATCAACAACATTTTTGTCATTCGTTTGTGTATTAATAATTTGATCATTTGTATTTTCTTCTAATTCATTATTTAAATGAAGCTGATCTGTATCACTTTCTATCTTTTCTTTTATAATATCTACATCCCCTTTATCTGTATTCTCATTCTTTTTAAATGTATTACCTTTTTGATTTATCTGATATGTCTCTTTTATATAAGATCCTATATTATTATTCTTATAATTATTGTGGTTATTATAATTATTGTTGTTATTATAATTATTGTGGTTATTATAATTATTGTTGTTATTATAATTATTGTTGTTATTATAATTATTGTTGTTATTATAA